>JADBJO010000076.1:222500-225000 GCA_016801955.1 Conus betulinus
AGAAGAACTGGATGAAACCAACTACAAAGAGGCAGAAGTACAACCTCAGCCTACTGAAAGACCCAACGACTAGAGAAGATTTCAAGCTGTCCCTCACCAACAAATACAAGAACTACCAAGTACTTGAGGAAGAGACTGATCTGGAGACTCACTGGCAAAAAGTGAAGGAGACACTCACATCAACCTGTCAGGAAGTAGTGGGCCCCAAGAGACACCAACAGAAGGAATGGATATCAGCAGACACACTGCGCAAATACAGGAGAGAAAGAAAGAAGAAGGCAGCAGTAAACAACAGCCGAACAAGGGCAGCAAAGGCCAAAGCACAAGAAAACTACACAAAAGCCAACAGAGAAGTGAAGAATAGCGCAAAAGCAGATAAGCGGAAGTATGTTGACAGACTGGCAGAAGAAGCAGAGGAGAGCAGCAGCCAGTAAACAACATGGAGCTGTACGACACCACTAGAAACTGTCAGGGAAGTACAGCAGATCCGAGCGACCAATCAAGGACAAGGTAGGAAAACACTGTCCAGGGAACAGAGCAACAACTGAACAGATGGGCAGAGCACTTTGAAGAGCTTCTAAACAGACCGGCCCCTACAAATCCCCCTGACATCGATCCAGCCGACAGAGACCTAGACATCAACTGTGAACAACCAACACGAGAGGAGATCAGGAAAAGCCATCAGGCTACTGAGGAACGGCAAGGCGGCAGGACCAGACAACATCCCTGCAGAAGCACTCAAGGCAGACCTAGAAACAACCGTAGAGATGCTCTACCCTCTTTTTTGGGAAGATTTGGGAAGAAGAAGAGGTACCAGAAGACTGGAAGGAGGGCTACCTCATCAAGCTACCCAAGAAAGGAGACCTCAGCAACTGCGCAAACTACAGAGGAATAACGCTTCTGTCAGTGCCAAGAAAGGTCTTCAACAGGATCCTCCTGGAGAGAATGAAATGTGCAGTTAACCCCCTCCTCCGAGACCAGCAGGCCGGCTTCCGCCAGAACAGATCATGCATCGACCAGATTGCCACCTTACGTATCATCGTTGAGCAGTCTTTAGAGTGGAACTCATCGCTATACATCAACTTCGTTGACTACGAGAGGCGTTTGACAGCGTCGACCGTGAAACCCTCTGGAAGCTGCTACGCCATTATGGAGTGCCAACTAAGCTGGTCACCTTGATCAAGAACTCCTACGAAGGAATGACTTGCCGGGTGGTCCGTGGTGGACAGCTCACAGACAGCTTCGGGGTAAGGACTGGAGTCAGACAAGGATGCCTCCTGTCGCCTTTCTTTTCCTCCTGGTGATCGACTGGACCATGAAGAGGTCAACAGCACACAGAAGAAATGGAATCCAGTGGACACTATGGGATCAGCTTGATGACTTGGACTTCGCTGACGACCTAGCCCTGCTTTCCCACAGCCACCAACAGATGCAGGACAAGACAACAGAGCTGGAAGCCACCTCTTCACGAGTTGGTCTCAAGATCCATGAGGGCAAGACCAAGATCCTCAAGATCAACACGAAAAGTGAGGACCCAGTCACACTGCATGGAAGTGCTGGCTGGAAGAAGTGGAGGCCTTTATATATCTGGGCAGCATCATTGACAAGCAGGGTGGCACAGACGCAGACGTCAGAGCAAGAATCGGCAAGGCAAGGGCAGCATACTTGCAACTGAAGAACATATGGAGCTCCAAGGTGGTATCAAACTCGCACGAAGATCAGGCTGTTCAACTCCAACGTCAAGTCAGTGCTACTGTATGGAGCCGAGACATGGAGGACAACAAAGACCACCACCAGGAAAGTGCAGACTTTCATCAACAGCTGCCTGAGAAGAATCCTCCAGATCCACTGGCCCAACACCATCAGCAACTCAGACATGTGGCAGCGGACCAACCAACTGCCAACCGAAGATGAGATCCGGCGCAGAAGATGGGGATGGATTGGGCACACCCTGAGGAAGCCAGCCAGTAACATCACCAGACAGGCGTTATCATGGAACCCCCAGGGAAAACGGAAAAGAGGAAGGCCAAGAAACACCTGGCGACGGGACCTTGAGGCAGACAGCAAGAAGATGGGACCTGGAAACAACTAGAGAGGGCAGCCCAGGATCGAGGACTCTGGCGGACTGTTGTCGGCGGCCTATGCTTCAGGAGGAGCGACAGGCATAACTGACCGAATAGAAACAAACGTAGGTAAGTTTTTCTCTTGACAAGAAGTACGATAGGTCTTGAGCTTCAAAGTGAGGTGACCGAAGGCCGAAATGGAAACAAACTTAACAGAAAAATCACTGTGCCACCGAACGAAAGAAAAACAAACAAATCACAAGACAAACACAACGCGTCATAACCTCTTAGGTCTGCTTAAGTTAAGACAGACAACATTCAAGACGATGAAAACGAAGAACAAACAATCACTTATCTCTTTACATTTGGCGCAAACGAACAATCACTTATCACTTGAAAATGGGCGCCCAAAACGCGTCCAATTTGAAGAGATGAGT
>JADBJO010000076.1:227500-230000 GCA_016801955.1 Conus betulinus
TTTATGAATTAAGAAAAGCTTTCAGGATCAAACATGACAAATGTTATACTGCTCAAAATATTTCAATTGTTTGTTAGGATGTATGATTAAATCAAAACACTTATATTTACCAGAAAAGATGATGGCATGGAACCCGCTGAAGTATAACATCTTAGGTCTTTGATTAGTGGTCTTTGGTTCATGAGTAACTTGTCAAAAATAGCAAAATCAAACACAGAGGACGAATAAACAGAAACAAACTCTGCACCCAGCATTTAGTCGAAACGTGCCTGTACACCCCTCAGCAGAATTGCTATTTTTGGAGTCTCCAGTTCCGAACAAAATGGATTTTGGAAATGATCCATTTATGGATTCTTCTTCCACACCCCCCGGACAAAGAATACATCAGCTGCAAAGAAAATGTAATTAACTCATACGGGGCAAAAGACAAAACCTTAATATGGAGTAATAGGACAGAAACCCTTACACCGAAAATCTGAAAATTTTCGTGGGTGAGGAGAATGTAGTCTGGATCGGGGAAAAAAATGGAAGAACTATTTTTGTTCTCGGAATGTCAAGAAACTGATCTGATTAAGCTGCATAGCACACACACAAGAAATGTCAAGTGTGTACTTTGGAATAATGTATTTCAGGTCTATGTGAAGTTTACAAAGACTTTAACCGCAAAGAACAACAGGAAATACCGACAGAGACGCTGTTTGGTAACAGTACATTTTAGTTTAAAATCAAGGCAAGAAAAAAAAAAACATACTTCGCGCGATGTCAAAGACGGAGAGGGGTGCTTTCTACATCACAAAGCTTTCCCGAAAAATACAGTTCATGTTAACTGACTTGAGCGTATGTGTTGTGTTCCGTTCATGAAAATGAAATATTCAGAAGGAAATAATAATATTCATTTAAGCCACAGCAAAAGGCACGCAAAAAGGCATTTCAAAATAATATTGACTGTCAATAAAGAAATAAAACTGTTATGATTCTAAATCATATCACGACATAACATTTCCATGACAAACAACAACTTGAAGAAAATTATTATAACAGCCAGTCTGTACGTTTTGTAAACATGAATAAAATAGTTTAATTCAACATCACTCATGGTTCTGTCAATGTGTGTGTGTGTGTGTGTGTGTGTGTGTGTGTGTGTGTGTGTGTGTGTATGTGTGTGTGTGTGTGTGTGTGTGTGTGTGTGTGTGTGTTTAAAGGGAATTCAAAAAGACAGTAAAGGAAAAGTGCCAAACCTGTTCGCAAATAAAATCAATCACAAAGTTTGTGTTATCTGCACATGATAAGACCACCAATATACACATGAAAACTTCGTTCAGATCATTCTGTTCGCTGCCAACTGTTTGCAGAATAAACGACAATGAACCATACGAATAATAATGAGTTTGAAAAATAACGTGCACTCTTTTAAGCTTATAGTCTGAC
The DNA here is from genome assembly GCA_016801955.1 of Conus betulinus. Classification (NCBI taxonomy): domain Eukaryota; kingdom Metazoa; phylum Mollusca; class Gastropoda; order Neogastropoda; family Conidae; genus Conus; species Conus betulinus. The sequence continues at coordinate 228,929 of JADBJO010000076.1, forward strand.
ATTTTCCAGAAATCAATCAAAAAAGAAAAGTGGTGAAGGCTTTGTTCTTTTTTCACGATGAGCAAAAATCATAAGCTAAGTGAGCAAAAAACCTTATTAGTGATGAAGATATTTTGCGGGATACAAATTTTGTGCTCTTGCATATCGTTCCTTACTTAATGCCCTAAGAACTGTGTTTTTTGTTTGTAACACATTCCTCCAAAATTCATTCTAATCAAATTTGTTGTCCTCAGACTATATCATTAAGAAACACTCGTTCCATCGTTATATCCGGTGGTATTACCAATTTACTTTTAAGTTAGCATCTATCAATATTTTCTCGTTGTTTGTTCCATTTATGAAGCGTGTCATTTTTGTTTTCCTTTACGTGTGAAAAGTAGGCTTATTTTTGTACTGAATAGAAGAGAATCTTCCATGCAAGAAGCGAAAGGTAACATCAGAAGAAATATCCTCTGAACTCACTTTTCGTTTACCAATACAACTGGTTAAAGACAGATGGGAGCAATACCGCATTGACCGTTTGTTTTTGCGTTTCTGTGTTTGTTTTAGCGTTTGATTGCTTGGGTCACTACAACCCTAACTCGGCCAGACTTCTGTCTGCAGCCAGTTCAGTGCGTCCATCAAAGAGTGGGCCTGTTAGGACGCCTGCCCTGCGCGTGTGATCCATTCCCTTCACAAACGATCATCGTGTACCCTTTCAGATATTTGTGTGTGTGTGTGTGTGTGTGTGTGTGTGTGTGTGTGTGTGTGTGTGTGTGTACGTGTGTTTGTGTGTTTGTGTCTGTGTGCGTTTTCCTTGACAACCGAAATTCATACTGTCTTAATCAACTAATCAACATTTACGTATTACATGAAAACAGCCTCACTTAGTGCCAAGTGTACCTAGTGCTAGATCCAACACTATAGGCCTTTAAGAATAATCATACACCCCCCATTTTCAACCCCGTACAATCAGACCAGTATGAAAACGAAGGCAATAACAACGCGGATCGAATTCAAACCTGCGTACTTTCAGACTTTCAGACTTTCGATGTGTACGCCTCCTGACTTTGAACGCGCTCTATTATCGGAA
>JADBJO010000076.1:235000-237500 GCA_016801955.1 Conus betulinus
TGGCGCGATTAGATTGTTTTGAGAATGCTTATCGTGTCTGAAAGTTGATTCTCCTCATTTTTTTTTTTTTCTTTTCATATGGCTATCACGGTGCAAGCCAGTTGGGTTCCTAATAGTCAGATTAAAATTAAAGGGGATGGAACTATTTTGCGCGCTTCCAGCTGGCGCAAAGAGATGGGGGGGGGGGGGGGGGGGGGGGGGGGGTGACGGGTGAGTGCGAAGGGCTGAACTGTGTCGTCAACTAAGGGGAAGGTAATTATTTGACGATCGATTATGATTTTATCAGTGAAAATCTCCTCACAGCAAGGGAAACAATTGGAGGGGAGTTGTTCTTTTGATCAATTGTCAGTGTAATATTATAATTTTATGCTGGCTGAAATTTATGGTAGGCCTCAGAACGCTTACGTGAACTACAAATAAGTGCAAAATCCTAATTGCGGCGTGTGGCCACACCCAAAAGAGCCGTTCTGTCCACCCGCTTTGCGCCTCTCGCTCAGATGGACGTACATCTAGTTTAAAATCACTACTCTCCGCTTGATCACTTTTCGTTCTATACCACTACCAGTCTGCATCATCGACCGCCGGGAACGGGCGAGACCAATACGCCGATGCAATGCCCATCGCATTCATCATTGTCGTACTGCCAAGGCTCGCCCGCAAAGCGTCGGCTTTACAAGCAGCCATTAGCAAGGCAAAAAGCAAAGGACCATAACTCCCGTCATTCCCGATAGCAGCAGACGACAGCTTCCCCCTCACCCGTTATTTTTTTTTTTTTCCCCCCCACGAGACATGGAAATGAGCTGTGATGGACACAATTGAGTAGTTATCGATTGGAATGGGTGTGAAGAGGGAGCAACTCATTCGGGGGCAATGTTTCTAGGTTTTTTTTTGTTCTGTTCTCTATTAATAATGCGCAACGTGCATGGTTCCATTCCCGTATGCTTCGAGATGAGAAAATATTTCTAGCCAATGACGTTGTCTTTTTAGACAGACTTTTTACTCTTCATTTTCACATACATACATACATACATACATGTGTGTGTGTGTGTGTGTGGGTGTGTGTGGTGTGTGTGTGTGTTTTTTTTTTTTTTTTTTTTTTTTAGCCACTGACGTTGCCTTTAGACTAATTTTTGAATTTTCATATTCATAGCTTTCTCTTTTTTTTCTCTTCCTTCTTTAATACGAGACTGGAATTGTTTTTTGATCCATTGAGGTTGTCTTTAGACAGACTTTCTGCATTTTTTAACACTTTTCTTTTCATTTCTCTTCTTTCTGTTTTTCTTTCTTTTTTATTTAATGAATTCTTCACTATCGTCTTTACCGACCTTCTCATTATGATTGCCTGTCTTTGATCCGTTGCTGTTACAACATTTAATCAGGAACTAGACTCCCACCTTTTCATCGTGGAAATGATACACGCCACTCCGACCTTAACTGCAATTGTCGCATATTTGATCTTTACAGTTTTGTTTCATAACAATAATCCAGGTTCGCAATTTCGCAAATTACAAATTAGTACAATTGTGTGATTTATAACATACGGAAAGCCACTGATTTCTTTTTATTTTTTTTTCCCTCCCTTCCCTTCCTCCTCAACTTCGTTTGTAACGATTGGGTTAGCCTGACGGGAATTCTTCTCGACTGTTTTAAGGTCAATAGAGGATTGGAGTAGGATATTTGAATTATGCATGGAACGACTTTCAGACCAAACAGTTATCTCAGTTGTTCTCTCAACGTTCTTTTCATTGACTCCACCCCCACCCCCCCCACCCCCAGTAAATTGCCAGTTTGATGAACAGGTGTGATCGATGACAAACTGTCGTCACACAGACCCAGCTGATTTAAAGTATGAACATGCACGGACAGAGGAATACAGGTTTTCCAGCAAGTGTACAGGATACTACATCCTGAAAATGAATAATTCACCGTTTTTTTTTTTTAATTGAGTATCATGCATTAGCAGTCTATCCTGCAGATGAGTTTTTGCGTGGGTTGGTTCACATCAATAGGAGCAGTAATGACATTAGCTTCGATCAGCCGATCTGCAAACAATACAAATTGCTGGACGTCTGAAAATACTTCTTTCTCTGACACGGCAGCAAAAACATAGAGATTCGAATGATATTTCGTGAATGGTATGTTATATACGTTGACCTACAACGTTTCCAAAAGCGCGTCGAAACAATGGTGCAGAGGAGTGAATGTTGTTCGGTGTGCATGTGTGTGTGTGTGTGTGTGTGTGTGTGTGTGTGTGTGTGTGTGTATGTGTGTGTGTGTGTGTGTGTGTGTGTGTGTGTGTGTGTGTGTGTGTGTGTGTGTGTGTGTGTGTGTGTGTGTGTGTGTGTGTGTTTGTGAATGTGTGTGTGTGTGCTTTGCTTTCAAATCCGCCACTACAGCACATTACCTCCATTGCCATTGTCACCACACCAACTAGATTACAATAGGAGGACGTATAAGAAGAACGTAGACTAATAAAAACAAAAACAAAACAGACAAAAAA
>JADBJO010000076.1:255000-277500 GCA_016801955.1 Conus betulinus
TATACATTTTAATGGGGGGGGGGGGGGGGGGGGGGGGGGGGGGGGGGGGGGGGGGAACAAAATAAAGTTGAAATAGCCCATCGTCCGAGTTCGCCTTCGCCTTTTTTTTTTTTTTTTTTTTTTGATATAAATTCCACCTAATCTTGTATGATAAAAACAGACTATGTAAATGACTCCATTAAAATCTAGCTCGCTATACCCTCTCCACCCCCATCCGCCCATCCCCCTCCCACTGTTCCCTCCGATCTTAAAAGAAAAAAAAAAAAAATATATATATATATATATATATATGTGTGTGTGTGTGTGTATGTGTGTGTGTGTGTGTGTGTGTGTGTGTGTATTACAAAAGGAATACAGTACATATACATTTTCAATGGGGGGGGGGGGGGGGGGGGGGAACAAAATAAAGTTGAAATAGCCCATCGTCCGAGTTCGCCTTTCTTTTTTTTTTTTTTTGATATATAAATTCCACCTAATCTTGTATGATAAAAACAGACTATGTAAATGACTCCATTAAAATCTAGCTCGCTATACCCTCTCCACCCCATCATCCCCCCCCCACTGTTCCCTCCGATCTTAAAGAAAAAAAAAAATATGTGCGCGTGTATTGATAACACAGAGCCACTCTCCCAGACGCGATGCGCTCTCAAACGACAACCTGCTGCGCTCTTTACTAGCACGCTCGCATGCTAATTAACCAACAACCGACTACTTCTTAACCTCTGTCGCTGATTTAACAGTAGGGGGACATACAGAAGTTATACGGGGCAACAAAATCAGATAAAAGGATTTTTACCTTTTCTTCTTCTTCTTCTTCTTCTTCTTGTTATGAGAGGGGGAGGAGGGTAGAGGTAGCAGCTAGTCTAGATATACACGGGTGGCATCTGGAGACGGACAGAGAGGAGACGGACAGAGAGAGAGAGAGAGAGAGAGAGAGAGAGAGAGAGAGAGAGAGAGAGAGAGAGACTCCAGATAATTTATTCATGTTTAGGCCATTGCCCCTCATGAAGAGGTGCTAGTGCTAGCAAATACAATCACAGAAGCACCATAAGAACCATACACACAGACATAGCCAACATAAATTCATTAACTACATGACCGCAGTTTGAACGCTTTGAATAAAACACGTCGACAAATTTCTGACTCTTTGTTCACAAGTACATGCTAAAAGAAGAGAGCAGAGAGAGAGAGAGAGAGAGAGAGAGAGAGAGAGAGAGAGAGAGAGACGAGAGGGAAAGGTGTGTGTGTGTGTGTGTGTGTGTGTGTGTGTGTGTGTGTGTGTGTGTGTGTGTGTGTGTGTGCGTGTGCGTGTGTGTGTGTGTGTGTGTGTGTATGTGTGTGTGTGTGTAAGACAAAAGGACAAGAGACAATATAAGCCATCGCACGACTCGTATAACATGGTGGAAGGTGCGAGCACCGCATACTGTTAAGCCCCAAACGATGGTCAAACGACCCGCAATTGATGACACTCGAGATCTGAAGTCCACTGAACACTGACCAAGCGTCCGTATGTCTGATGAACGCATGTGGCGTCAGTATCATTTCCTCTGGCCGTTGACTTCCATTCAGTTCTATGGAAATGGTGCTTTTAAACTGTTAAGCCTTTTAAAAAAAAAATACTATCATTGTTTTTCTTTTTTTTTTTTTATTTACGGAAGTGTGAATAAAGGTAAACACCGTCACGAATTTTGAGAAAGATCTGGCCTCAAACAAAACTCGGCGACTTCTAATTTTAAGAAATCTCTAAAAATAAGTCGTTGCGAGGAGAGTTTTATGATAAACAAAGAAGAGCTGTTTCAACACGAAAAAAAACGAACATTTCAACAGAGAAAAAAAAGGTCAGAAACACACACACACACACACACACACACACACACACACACACACACATACACACACACCGCCCGCACACACGTGGAGATCATGAAACATACCAGACAAAACATTGCTGTCTCTGGCTCAATTTACTCAAAAATCCGGTGGGGTTGGGGCTCTTAAATTCTCCCCCTCCAATTTCCATCAAAGTCTTTTTTTTATTACTTTATTTCATTACTTTTATTGCTATTTGCTGTCGTTGTCGTCGTTGCCGGTGGTGGTATCGCCATTATTACTATGTTTATAATTATCATTTTTATTTTCATGATCATAATTATTATTGTAATCGTTATTACATTATCATTTTATTTCATTTTCATTACTACTCCAATTATTATCATCAATAACAGTTTACTTTTTGAAACAAAAGACACAACCACAACCTAGGTCTTTCTTCATACTTCAAAGTCGGTCCCCAATTTCATTAACTTCAAAGACATTTACTAACAATGGCAATCATGATGGATATTCATCAAGCCTGTCACCTCCACCACCAGACGCAAATGACAGCCAGTTGTTAAGACAAAAAGAAAAAAAAAAATGGTGGCGATAATTTGAAAATACTGCGTTGATTAACAGTTCCAATGATCAATATAAAACTGAATTTGACACGAACCCTAGCAGCAATCTAATAACTAAACCATTCTTCACAGCGACACACGTGCCAGCCCTGTGTGTGCAAGCAAACACACACACACACACACACACACACACACACACACACACACACCACACACACACACACAGAGAGAGAGAGAGAGAGAGAGAGAGAGGAGAGAGAGAGAGAGAGAGAGAGAGAAAACGTATCTGAATTAATTCGCGGGTGCAGACGCGTTGACTAATGAAGATCTGGGACACATACAATTCTATCGGCCATCACATGAAGTCGCTTTTGTTTCTTGTTGTCAGGTCATAATAACGCGTTTTTCTCGTTTGTTTGTATGTATGTATTTTCACACTGAGTGGCTTGCCAATCATGGAGTGCTTTGGTTTTGTGTCTGTGTACTTCACATGCCATCTTCAATGGTCTGAAGATAGTTTCCTTTTTCTTTCATTTGTTTTTAACTCTCGGGTTTCGTTTCTGTGTCTTTTCTTTCGTTTCTTCCCTTTTCAATCTTCTCCCCTCCCCCCCCCCCCCCTTCCAACTCGCTGACGCAAACGGTATATGCTATTTTTTTTTTGTGGATGGGCGACTTGGGCAAGATCTCTCTCCTGTGTCTGGGTGTGGTTGATGCGTTTGAGAAGTCAAGCGTGTCTGCTTTTTGATTCGGATTTTTGCTCCGCTAGACTTTAAACAGATACTTCTCACGAATGCATTTCGTACTCTCTCTCTCTCTCTCTCTCTCTCTCTCTCTCTCTCTCTCTCTCTCTCTCTCTCTCTCTCTGTGTGTGTGTGTTGTGTGTGTGTGTGTGTGTGAGATGATGTTAATGTTCTATTTGACTTTTTTTTTTCTGCACATGTTTGTTGATTTTTACTTCCTTGCAAGTTAACACATCAAGAACACACACACACACACACACACACACACACACACCACACACACACAATCATAGCTAGGCTTACATATACTTTTACCAAACAACGTTTGATATTTTGCCTGATGGCTTGTGTCCTTTTTAATTAGCAAGTGTGCGATAATTCTCGGTTAACTGCTAATCCATGAAACGTAAAATGCTCAGAAAAATGTGGTATTCAGTCCACCCTTTTCAATCTATCCAGTGCGTACAGTAAGTAAGCAAATAAGCAAGCATATTAGTAAAGTTAGTAAATAAGTAAATAAGTAAGCAAGTAAACTAGTAAGTAAGTAGGTAAGTAAATAAGCAAGCAAGTAGTGGTACCATCTGATTCAGCAGACTGGACAGTTTATTTATTACACATGACAGCCAGTGATCAAACACAAGTTGACACGTGCTGCCAAGTCGTTGAATCAGAGACGAGCACCAAAGACAGGAGGAACTGCTAAAAAAACCACATGTTCCTTCCTTCTGCTGAGTGTAGAAAAAGGCAGGATGGACATAATGCTCACAAGCATGTCTACACACAGAAATAACACAGAAAAACAGGTGTCAGTGGAAACAGAACGTCAAAGATTGCTGACAGAAAATAAACAGGACAATGGAACTGGACGTAATGAGAGGAAAGGACATTTTTCTCCCCCGTGTGCGTAAGCCAGGCCTTACTATATATAATACAGCCTTAATGGTTGTCTCGACATGGTGCCAAGAGCTGATTTCAGTTCCAAAATTGGTGTAAAGTAACAGCTGAAGTGTTTTGATGATACTTTTGGAAGTGTGAGCGGACATTTTGTGTTTGACTGGATTTTACACAAAACTGTTTCTTACGTATATGTGCAACGTTGTTCGGATTCTTTCTTTTGTGCATAACTAAGCGTAACTGTTTTCTCTCTCTCTCTCTCTCTCTCTCTCTCTCTCTCTCTCTCTCTCTCTCTTTCCTTTTCCTTTTTTTACTTTATCATTATTATTATTATATTTGGGGGGGGGGGGGGGGGGGGGGGGGGGGGGGGGGGGGGGGGGGGGGGGGGGGGGGAGCCTTTGTATATATTTTTACATCAGTATATACACATTCTTTGTAAGAAAAAAAAAGATGATGAATTGGTAAAGATGAGAAGACTAGGTTCTGGAGTTGATTAATTACACCTTGATTTAAGACGGAGTATTTCGATCACGCCTGGTTTAAATACTATAGGTGTTTGCATACAGGAATGTTTATATACCTGTTTATTTAAATACTCCATGTGTGGTTTGTTTTTAGAATCTTTCGGATCGCCCAAATGGCTGACTCGCCGAATCTTGACAGTTAATACTGGTGAAGGAGACAGGAAGACACATAACGTTAAAACCACCACTGACACATCGCCACTTGGTTTATCCCCGATTCAACATGTGTGCAACTTGAAGCCCGTTTCTAGTTTGCGCGTGTATGCAGGGAAAGGGCTGGGTTTCATGGAAGCCTAAAACATTCCTCGCATTTCGTCTAAGAAAAAATGTGGAACACGTTTTTTACCCCCCATTATTATGTGGTTTAGAGAGATCCCGAAGAAAGCCTGTTGTATCTAGATCGACTTTTCAATGTCAATATACTGTTGCCCACTGTTGTGATGGCACTGAACAAAACTACAGAATTAAATGCTCAAGGCTGGTGTCTCCAAACCTATTGTTCAATGCGAGCCTTCTGTTGCCCACTCTCGTGATTAGACAAAACGGAATTAAACCATTAAATGTTCAACACGTTGTGACATAAATCGAGTCGTAGGCGACCCCACACCTGTCCGTTACTGCAGATTTTCTTTTTTCTTTCTTTTTTTTTTTTTTTTTTTTTTTTTTTTTTTCGCGTACGCAGGCTGATACTCCTCCGGACACTCCCTGTATAGACAGGCAAGTATTAAACCCATCTGCTCAACAAAGGGAGTGCAGTTTTGCGTGTATGACTTTTTCTTTTATCCCGCCATTAAGGCAGCCATACTCCAACTTTGGGGAAGGGGCATGCTGTGTGTAACGTACGGCCAAACTGGCCTTCTCTTCTGAAAAACAAGTTGGTGATGGGATTTTACGTGTGTGCAAGATGCTATGCACACGGAACCTCGGTTTACAGCCTCATTCGAAGGACGTATGGGAAATGGAGTCAGAACCCATGTTTAACTCCGAGGGAAAAATCCCCCTGTACCGAAACGGCCCGACGAAGATTGGAACCCGCTCTACCATTAGGCTATTCCGTCCCCCTAACTGCAAAGGTATGATGACAGGGAGTGTGTGAGCGTTTGGGGGCCAAGGCGGGCGAGGCAGAGGACTGGGTGACGGGGACCACTCACCTGAGGGGGGCCTCCAGGGCTGGGACAAACACGCCGGGCCAGTAGATGGGCTGTCGGCCCGGCAACTCCGCCAGCTTGGGAAAGCGGAGCTGCGGGGAGCCCAGGTACATGCCGGACCCTAACCTGGGCAGCAGCAGGGCGTGGGGGCGGGACAGGATGTCGCTGATGCCGTGCGGCGTGGGACCCCGCCGTGGTCATGGCCATCTGCATCTGCTTCACGGTCTGCTGGTAGTCCTGGAAGGACGACGACGACGACGGGAACTTCATCTCCGTCAGGTTGTGCAGGGCGGCCAGGGGAGGGCTGCTCAGCACGAAAGCACTGCTGCCAGAACAGGAGCTGGCCAGGCCGCCGCCTCCTCCCACGGGACTCCCCCCTGACCGGGTGGGTCCCCCGGGGTCTGTTGCCGTCCTACTGCTTCTTCTGTGGCTGCTGCTGCGGCGGCTGCCGTGTTCATGCCCACGTTCATGTTCATGTTCATCCCCAGCAGGGAGGACACGGCGCTGTTGGCGCCGTTCTGGTGGTGGACCTGACCTGGGGGTGGGGGGGGGGGGTGGTGGTGGTGGTGGGGGGGGGGTGGTGGTGGGGGTGGCGGTACATGGCGCTCTGGGACGGGTCCATTCCCAGGTTGGAGCAGTAGTCCAACATGGCTGCTTATGCCGCCGCTGCGGCGACTACCCTGACGGAGTTGTGGAACACGTTTAGGAAGAACTCACATCCGACACTCCGTGCCCCTTCCTCAGCAACAAGCAGCCTGGGCTCTCTGGGCTGTGGCTCACACTCTGCCCTGTTACCCAACAGTGCTCTGAAAGTCTACCACCGTCAGCCTTCACATGCTGTTGCCAGCGGACGCCGATTTGGCCCAAGTGAATTTCCCGGGCGTGTCAAAGCGATGCCGGGAATGGGTCAACCGTAACAGGTTCTGTGTTGTTGTTATTATCCTGTGCACTCGTGTCCACCGACCGACCCTTCTTCAATCACAGAAAAAAAACCAGTTTCCCCAATCACCGTGCCAAGCAAGCAAGAAGACCAACAGCTTGTCATCCACTACACAGCTGTCCCGCTGGGCAACGACGTGAAGGAGGAAACAGCAACAACGTTAAGTCCCCCCTTAACAGACCGATCAAGTGAAGGATACCGAGGGGTCACGAACTAATCAGAGAGGCCAGTCATAGACCTACAGCCTCTAGGCCTGAATCCAGCACTAAAGTGCTTAAAAAAAAAAAAAAGCGGTCTCTTTTTCAGCGTGGTCTTGTTTGTGGCTAACGGTGTGTGGTCACTGCTCGGAAGACCTGATAGGCCGCTAGATGTCGCGGTCTCCGTCACACTGACACACACTCGTCAACCCACTTCCCACCAAGGCGCACAACTGGCAAGCGATCTGCCAGCCTGACACTCACTCATTCATCACGAACCACCTTACGACTCTAGCTGTCGCAGCTGGGTGTCGTCGCTGCCGAACACACCCCTCCCCCCCACAAAGTTTTTGTGTGAAGCAAAATCTCATTGGTTCAAAACTAGCCCCGCCTCTAACTACTACTACTGCTCACGCGCGCTGAGTGGGTTGTAATTTGTTCATTGATGGCGCACCATTGTCAAGCCATTCTGGCTGTCAGCGCTTTGCCTCGCGGCATGCTCCTCCTCTTTAGCCCCCTCCCCTCCCCTCATCTCCCCCCCCCCCCCCCCCCTCTCTCTTATCCCCGTCCTTCTCAACACACACACACACACACACACACACACACCTCTCAGTTCCCCCCCCCGTACCTGTTGTTGTTGTCGTTGGCTGTTCGGCCCCTTTCTCCCCCCCCCCCCCCCCCCCCCCCCCCCCCCCCCCCCCCCAGCCCCCTCTCCATGGGTGTTGATATGAGCGAGAAGAGAGAGAAGAAGAGAACTTAATTGGTTGCGCACAGAGGAGCATGTTCGTGTAAGAAAGATGGCGGCGGGTAAGAAGTCGCGTTCAATTTCCCGGCTCGCCTCATTAAGCTTCGACTTCAGCACCAAGGACTCCACCCCCCCCCCCCCCCCCCCACCACCACCCAGCACCCCCCTCCGCCCCCCAACAGCCTTGAGGGCCAGGGAACTAGCTAGCTGGGAGACGGGTCTGCCACAGACGCCGCCAGGGGGCGCCCCTGAACAGGTGATGCCATTGCTGAAAGAGCCAACAGGCGCTATTGACGACTTGATGGGAGCCACAAAGCTGACAAATAGACTGTCAAACACGGCTGTTGCGCCACACTTCGGCCTGGTAATTAACACACACAAAAAACAAAAACAAAAAAAAAAAAAAAAAAAAAAAAAAAAAAAAAAAAAAAAAAGAAAGAAAGAAAAAGACCTAACCACTAAAACAAACAAACAAAAAACAAAAAACAAAAATTCAAAAAAAAAAAAAAAAAAAAAAAAAAAAAAAAAAAAAAAAAAAAAAAAGAAAAGAGAAGGTTCGTAAAGAAACGAAGGTTATAGAGTTCATTCAAAGACGAAAAAAAAACTATTGTATGACGAGAAGTTTCGTAAAGGGAGAGAAGGGAAGCTTCATCCACAAAGTTGAAACTGAAAACTATTGTATGACGGCTAAAAGGGAGAGTTGGAAGCTGCAATCACAAAGTTGAAACAACTTTTGTATTAGTTCAGTTGTGCAGGGGAAAAAACCCCCCAGCTTAATTAATGATCAGAGAAAGCACAGACACAGTGAAGACATACTCTACGTTGCTTGGGACAGTGTCTCGATCTTTGGTTACATCACATCTTTGTTCAGGACTACCACAACATACGCCTGTCTAGTAGACTTTCATAGGCAGAGCAGCAACACCAGCTTCTAGTCTACACCCCCCCCCCCCCCCCCCATACACACACACACACACACACACACACACACACACACACACACACATATATATATATATATATATATTATAAATAAAGCTTGCTCTTATGTCTCAGATTGTAGAAAGAGGGGGTGGTAAGCCCTTCATATCTGCAGTGGTAGATGATTCTGCCTAACTGACAGTATGTGCTTGAGTGGGTGAATGGGGAATAAAAAAAAAAAAAAAAAAAAAAAAAAAAAAAAAAAAATATATATATATATATAACGATGGAAGAATGATTGGCCTGCTTTTTTTTTTTTTTCTCCCACAACTAAATTGTTCAGTATGTATATTCTAGTGCATACATATATTTCATGTTCTCGATTTCTTCCTCACCCTTCCTCATGCTGAACAATTTAATAGTGGAGGGAGGGGGGGGGGGGGGGGAAGAGTACAGGCTACAACAATCATTCGTCCGTCATTATATTATTTGGCAAAGGTTTAAGTTCTTTAAAAGATTTCTTTTTTAAAGAACAACCCCCCCCCCCCCCAAAAAAAGGGGGGGGGGGGGGGGGGGGGGGGGGGGGGGGGGGGGGGGCGGGGGGAGGGACGGGAGGGAGAGGAAGAAAACGAGAACATGAAAATATATATATATATATATATATATATATATATGCTCTAGAATATACATACTGAACAATTTAGTAGTGGGAGAAAACAAAAGCAGGCTAATCATTCTTCCATCGTTGTATAGATTACTTGGCAAAGATTCAAAAAAAAAAAAAAAAAAAAAAAGAAAAGAAAGAAAAAAAAAAATGAAAATAAAGACGAGGAGGGAAAGGAAAGGATAAAGAAAATAATAACCAAAAGTCAGGGAGACCATACATTGTCAGAACTGGAGATCCTCTACTAGCTCTATGGAGACCATTGTAACCATCCTGAATGTCTACTGTCTGCTGGTATACATCACAAGGTCCATCAGCCCTTCCAAAGTTGAGAGAGGAAGATACTGTGCGGTCTTATTGTGTATGCATGTATAGGTTTGCGTTAGATGGAGTTTGTTGTGCAGTGTGTGTGTGAAGCGGGGAAGGGGGTGTGTGTGTGTGTGTGTGTGTGGGGTGGGGGGGGGGGGGGGGGGGGGGGGGGGGGGGGGGGGGGGGGGGGGGGGGGGGGGGGGGGGGGGGGGGGGGGGTGGGGGGTGGGGGGGGGGGGGGGGGGGGGGAAATGAAATGAACATGGAATCTGACTGGTGACCAGTCATAGTTTAAATCAACATGAGTCAAATGTTCTTTTCTTCTTTTCTTTTTTTTTTTTTTTTTTTTTTTGTTTCAATCGCAATAGTTGTGAAAACATTGATGTGAGAAAAATTTTGTAAAACAACAACAACAACGACAGGAATAAATAATGTCATTTATCATTCTAAATAATGGTTGTTTCCTGTAAACAGAAATATAGAAGAATAAATAATGCCATCTCCCATTCTAAATAATGGTTGTTTTCCTGTAAGGAAAGATACGGAGGAAGAATAAATAATGTCATCTGCCATTCTAAATAATGGTTGTTTTCATGTAAGGAGAAATATACCTTTCTAAATAAGGGTTGTTTTCCTGTACGGAGAAATATAGAAGAATGAACAATGCCGTCTACCTTTCTAAGAATGGTTTTGTGCTCTATAAGGAGAAATATAGAAGAAAGAATAATGCCATCTACCTTTCTAAATAATGGTGGTTGCTTTCCTGTCAGGAGAAGTATAGAGGAATAAATAATGTCATCTACCTTTCTAAATAATGGTTGCTTTCCTGTAAGGAGAAATATAGAAGAATAAAAAGTGTCATCTTCCTTTCTATATAATGTTTTTTTTCCTGTAAGGAGAAATAGAAGAATAAATAATGTCATCTACCATTCTAACCGTTGTTTTCCTAAACGGAGAGAATAGAAGAATAAATAATGTCATCTACCATTCTGACGATTACCTATTTTCCTGTAAGGAAAGATACAGAGGGAAGAATAAATAATGTCATCTACAGGTTGTTTTCCTGTAAGGAAAGATACAGAGGAACACAATAAATAAAGTTATGTACAATTCTAAGTAATGGTTTAGAAAGAGAGGGGGCTAGCAGGAAAAATTTGAACTCCCCGAATGGTTCAGCTCCCAGGGAGTTAAACTGTTCATATGTAATTTTAACTCCGTGGGAGTTAAACTAGAATATAAAAAAACTAACTCCCTCTGTGTTTCAGTTTGACTAGAGGAGTTCTGACATACCACCAGAATGACCCCCACCAAAGATAGTACGCCCTACGGTAGTAGGGCGTACAATCTTTGCTCCCACCACCCACTCCCCGCACCTCTACCACATGCATCTTATATATATTTTTGAAATCAGTGTGTGCGCGCGCACGCGCGCGCGCGCGCGCGCGCGTGTGTGTGTGTGTGTGTGTGTTCCTTATGCACGGCACACAGTTCTTAGCCGATCGACACCAAATTTGATATCAAGCGTCCTTGGACACCCCGGGAAGGTCATGGACTAATTAGTTTTGGGCGCGGATGTGGTTGGCAAGTGAATATACTTCTCTTCCAAGGTAAAAGTCGCACTAGTGACCTTGACCTTTGACCTTTGACTTTGAAGCTTACGCTTTTAGTGGGACTGTATAGTTGTGCACATTTGTGTGAAATCTCATTGACATTGGATGATAAAGACGCCTGTTATCAACACTTTTGTGTTGACCTTTCGGGGTCCCTGTGACATTGACCTTTGCCGCTGACGATTTCGAATCTGCTGCGTAAGCTGTAGGGATAAGGGCCAAAGGCTGGCAGCGAATACGGAGGAAATCGGTCGTGAAACACGGCCTTGGTTGTCGATTGAACATTTCCTTCTCTCCTGATTTCCAGTTTCGCGTCTGTCGACGCAAATTGCGTCAAGACGCAATGCGTCACGTGACAGCTGACCAGCCCATGACCTTTCCAGGCTGCCAAGGATGCTTGATACCAAATTTGGTGGCGATCGGCCGAAAAGTGTGGCTTCGTATAAGCATCAGACAGACACACAAACAGACACACAGACACACAGGCGGTGTTTAGTCCTGTACTTTGTCCGTGTCCTTGGCGGTAACTAACCCCCTCTCTTTCTAAATTTTGCTTCATTTTCCGCCCCCAGTCACTTCGTTTTGAAATTAAGTAATGGTTGTTTACCTTTAAAAATAACGATTGTGTTATTACACTACGACTGTCATATACTGTTTATGAAGTCAATCATGCCAACACATCGAACACACACAAAATTACACTTCAACTCGCCTTAAAAAGGTGTAGGCTTACACGTTCCTATAGATTTCAACAATGAAAAGAAACGAACAAAAAATCATCACGGGATTCGATAAAATCTTTTTTTGTTTAATTCATGTTTTTTAACACGTGTCTTGTTTTCTCTGATAAAAAAAAGTACCGTCTTGAATATAAGTATGCTGAAACAAAAACATCTGTTTTTCGAATGCTCATTTATTATAGCAGATTAGATCGGATTTACTACCGTCCAAGTCTTACAAAACCCAACTGTCATTCTAGTCTTTGTACATCATCCTTTGCTATAGTTTTCTTTATAAATGAAGCATGGCATACTTTCTGAATTCAACACGGTTTCCGTCTTTATAAGTTAGATTTGGTATAGTTTCTGTCTTTCTGAATCATTTTTTTTTTTTTCTTTATCGTTAACAGATATTTGACCGCAGATCTTCTGTAAAAAAAAAACAATATTAAATGTCTTTGAGGATTCTGAGAATTAAAAAAAAAAAAAGAAAAAAACACAACAGTTGTCTGTTGACAGTGTTTGTTTTTTTCTTTTTTAACATCTTTCAGAATCCTCAAAGACATTTACTATTATTTTCTCGTTAACGTTTTCATAAATCAAACCTGTTATCGTTTCCGTTTTTATAAAAGAACCTTGCTATCATTTCCCTCCATGATACAGGCTTGATGTCGTTCGCATCTTCATAAATCAGGATGATCATCGTACCTGTCTCGATCAAATCAGATTTGCTACTGTTCCTTTTTTTTTCTTTCGTGTATGTGAAAAAAATGTCATCTTGTGAAAAATAGAATGTACACCTTTAACTTGAATGGAGTCTCGTTAGTGCGAGCACTTCCCCCGCACCCAATCATTTCTTTAATCAACATAAAATACCGCCATGGTAATTCAGCAGCAATGTTAGGTTCCACAGACGGCAAACCGCTCACGTGTGTTCCAAAGGGGATGATAGCCATTTAATAAGGACCTGCGTTTGGCAAGGTTACAGTATCGTTGTATCACAGTAATTCGTTGTTTGGTAGCTGTCTTTCCATGGAAAGGTCCTGCCTGTGTTGTATCAGTAATTCGCTGTTTGGTGCCTGTCTTTCCATGGAAAGGTCCTGCCTGTGTTGTATCAGTAATTCGCTGTTTGGTGCCTGTCTTTCCATGGAAAGGTCCTGCCTGTGTTGTACCAGTAATTCGTTGTTTGGTAGCTGTCTTTCCATGGAAAGGTCCTGCCTGTGTTGTATCAGTAATTCGTTGTTTGGTGCTTGTCTTTCCATGGAAAGGTCCTGCCTGTGTTGTTGTATCACAGTAATTCGCTGTTTGGTGGCTGTTTTTCCATGGAATAGTCCTACCTGTGCATTTTGTTAGCATGACGGTGAAGGGAATGAACGTAGTACGGCGAGACTTGACCGTAACCGGGAAATCTGCATGAAAACGTCGACATCCAACGCCCCCCCCCCCCCCCCGCCCCCCCCCCACCCCCTCTCCTCCCTGTTCACCACAAGGCGCTATTAACAGTGGCTTGTTATACAGACGGTAATGTGATACTTCCCTACAGTTACAGAACGGTACTGTGATACTTCCCTACAGTTACAGAACGGTACTGTGATACTTCCCTACAGTTACTGAACGGTAATGTGACGCTTCCCTACAGTTACAGAACGGTATTGTGATACTTCCCTACAGTTACAGAACGGTACTGTAATACCGCCCTACAGTTACAGAACGGTACTGTGATACTTCCCTAGTTACAGAACGGTACTGTGATACTTCCCTACAGTTACAGAAAGGTATTGTGATACCGCACTACAGTTACAGAAAGGTACTGTAATACCGCCCTACAGTTACAGAAAGGTATTGTGATACCGCCTTACAATTACAGAAAGGTACTGTAATACCGCCCTACAGTTACAGAAAGTACTGTGATACCGCCCTACAGTTACAGAAAGGTACTATAATACCGCCCTACAGTTACAGAAAGGTACTGTGATACCGCCCTACAGTTACAGAAAGTACTGTAATACCGCCCTACAGTTACAGAAAGGTACTGTGATACCGCCCTACAGTTACAGAAAGTACTGCGATACCGCCCTACAGTTACAGTAATGTACTGTGATACATGTCCCCTACAGTTACAGAAAGTACTCTGAAACCGTTCGCACATGGAGCACTTGAGGGGCTTGGAATCTTAGTGTGTCCTGACAGTCATGTCCCCCCAAATACATGTCCCAAACCTGTCCGCAGTATTGAGAGCACGATATTGAAAGCTTAGAATCTTGATCTGTTTGGGCCATCTACTCCTAGAATAATTTTAGTGTGATTACTTCCTTTTCACCCCTTGGAAACAGTATGCAGGGTTTTGCTGACGCAATTACAATGACACATTAGATTAGTTAGGGTAGTTCTGAGCTGAAAACACTCAGGAAGATGAACATAAGGAATCGCAATCTATGGGCTAAGCGGAAACGCGTTCCACGTGCACAACATCAACTGAGGGAGAACCACGGTAACGCAGATATAACAGAGTGTGGGTGTGTCACTGTGACAGACTGGTACATAAGCTACAGGTAAAAAGCGAAACAGGTACGCCTGCAGGGGAGATTATCAGAAAGTACGGCACAGGTCTCCTTGTTAGTGTTAAAAACACCGTCTTCTGGCTCATTGTCTGAGCTGTGTTAAAGCATTGTTCAGTGGCCTCATAATGACGAAGATTTCTTCATGTGAATCGCTACGGCTCATGCTACTGTTTCCCTTTCTCCACAAAGGGCAGGTGAAAGCTCAGGAGTGAAACTGACGAGTTGGGAGTGTCGTAGGCTACTGACAATCGGCGCTGGCAGGCGATGGTACGATATATCCACCGTACTGGTACACAGCCTTACTGATTTGCCGTACGCTTGCTGGCCGCCATGATACTGGTCCCGTGGCCGATGCCAGCCAGAGGTCTACAAGCATTCAGCAGAACCGTTTGGTGCTTCTTTCCATCTGCAAACAGGCCAACAAAGGGTCAGAGAGGGAAACCAAGACGATTCCTCTGATGAAGAATGAATCACAAACCGAATCTTCGAGGCGGCCTTTCTTTGCACGAAGCAGCATTGCAGAAAACTGCAACTCAGACGAGTGTTGGCTGGAGACGGGACAATGCCTTTTGGCCCTACACTTTTACTACACACACCACGCGTGTCAAGCTAACCACCACCCAGCCCACGTCGCCCAAGTGTGGTGGCAGTGTGCGAAACGAACTGTGAACGAGGTAATCAACATTCGTCATTACACGTTACCCAAGGTCTTTGACTGGGCGTAGGACAAAGACTGTAACTTCAGGCCTCTGCTACCAACGTTTCTAATCGGCTAGCACACAGGTCAATAACAGCCCACTGAGAACTGAAATTCTTTTCAGACAATCAAAATGTAATTGGCCCACTCAGGTGATAGCCCACCCCTAGCACACCAATAAACCCCACTACCTCTTTTCGACAATAAATGTACCCCTTGATACCCTCCCCCCCTCCCCTCCCTCCCCCCATCTCTATAGCACGCTGTCCACTCACCTACATACAGGGTTTCGCTGTGCGGACCAGCAGCTAACGTTCACTGTATACTGTTGCCCAGAACCTATCCATCCACTTGCTGTATGCTCATCCAGGTGAGTGTCACTGCTGTCCGGTTCCCAGCGCGCCATGCCTTCAACTCATTGAGCTTTTACTGTCTGGGCTGGAAGTACGTGCCTTTTGACCTCACACAGTGGTGACCTGTACCATTTTCGCCCCCCCCCCCCCCCCCCCCCCCCTTTCATCTTTCTCTATGGTGGGAGGGGGGATCGGTCATCTACCTCACTGGACACGGCCCCACGTTCTTTCCGGGCGGTGACCCATTCAAGGCCCCTCGCCCGTGCTCCTTCACACACTGGACAACATCATTTGGGACCGTGTGATAGATCGCCACCGCCGGCATTGTCAGGTGACAGCTAAGAAACCCGTAAAACCTGGCGGCCTGTCCATCGCCTCAAGTGCTGTTTTACTCGCTGGTCAGCCGTAGCGCTGATAAATGTTCGCTTAAGTTCCTTAAACAGCTGAACTGTGATCGCTACGCTGACCACGGCAACGGTTTTTTTTTTTCCATTAGTCAGGCTCTGCTTGTCGTCTGCTTCTTTGTCCGGTCAGATAAACGACCATCTCCCATCCTGCTGGACAAGGGCTGAGAATGAGGGTGGGGGCTCGGGACATGAGAAGGAAGCCCCCCCCCCCCCCCCCCTCTCTCTCTCTCTCTCTCTCTCTCTCTGACTCCCACACAACCTTCCGTTTATACTCGGAAAGGTCCGGGCACAAAGCTCCCGGAGAGGTTTCTGAGCGTGCTGCCTGCTTATTCTCATCAGTCGTTTCACACACACACACACACACACACACACACATGCGCACACACACACACACACACTCACACACACGCACGCACGCGCGCGCGCGTGCACACACACACACTCACATGCACACACACGCACGCACACAGGCACACACGCACACACACACACACGCAGATTATGTAAAGCACGCAAAAATTAATTGAAAATCTATCCTCCCACAAAATCTTAGATCCGGTGGATTTTTTTTTTTTTTTTTTTTTTTTTTTTTTTTTTTTTTTTTTTTTTAGAAACTCAAGAATCGCATCAGGTGAAACATTCCTGAACAAGTTTAGAAGAAGAAGAAGAGATGACGATGATGACGATGATGATGATGACGATGGTGATGATGATGATGGTGATGATGATGATGATGATGACCATGATGATGAAAACAAAAATCAAACTGATGATTGTGGACACTTACACGGAAGAAGCTTACCATGGAGACTGCTGCAGTGTTTATGTCTGACATCATTTGAGTCCCAAAAGACTCGGGTGACGACACTTAAAAAAAAAAAAAAAAAAATTCGTTTCGTTGAACGAGACACGTAATTAAAAAAAAAAGTGTTAGTTGGCTGATGATAGAATCGCACATAGTACAAAGCAGGACATCGACTGAATTGGTCTCTAGTTGATTATTTTGACGTATCTTCAACATCGGCTTTTTTCATCCCCCTTGTTCTTGTTGTTTTGTTTTTTTTTTTTTTTTTTTCCCCAGGCTATCATAGCAGTTCCTCCGTCTCCCGCATCGTATACCGACTTAGCCGCTTGGTTGTCTAAGCGGGCTGTCATGCCCTGACATTGATACGAAGCAAGTGTCCGTGGAAGGGACGGCTTCATTTATCAACATTTGGACAAAGACAAAACCCCGGCGTCTTCAGCTGTCGATGATGCTCTTTACGTGGATCGTTGTCGGGTTCTTTGGTGGAAAAGCGTCGGTGGAGTGGACACACGAGGGTCTTTGAGTGAAGAGTATCTCCAGTATCTCCAGTATCATAGGGATAATGTGCCGCTTATGGCCTGGGCCGGTGGCTTTTTGGGCTTCTTCTTCTTCTTTATTTGTTGTTGTTGTTGTTGCTATTGTATGTGTATTGTTGCATTTATTGTTACAATTTGGTTACAAAAGACGCCCCTGTGTTTAGATTATTGCCTTTCTGTCCCTGTCTCTGTCTGCTGTCTGTCTGTCTCTCTGTATTATTGCGTTTGGAATGAGTATTTGGTTTACGAACATGTTTCTGTACCTTTTTCTTTTCTTTTTCTTTTCTTTTCTTTTCTTTCTTTCTTTCTTTCTTTATTCATTCATTCTTTCTTTTCGTTTCTTTTCTTTTGTTCTTGTTGTTCTTCTTTGTTGTTGTGGTTGTGGTTGCTGTTGTTGTTATTGTTGTTGTTGTTGTTGTTGTGACTTTTTTATACGACATTAGAAGTCCAAATTTGGTTGCTTCTCCTCATGTATATCACAGCTGACATTGTGACATTGACGTCGTCAGATTTGGAATGTACCAAAGACCGAAAACACAGAATCTACTCAGAAGTCTAAAAGAACACTGAACAGTGAGGCTAACTCTCATCCATCTGTTGCATGTGTGGGACAGGGGATATATGTGAAAACCACAAACAGTCAGTAACAAGTAAATGACGCATCAACATGAAATGAAATGCCCCCCCCCCCCCCCCCCCCCCCCCCAAAAA
Organism: Conus betulinus; assembly: GCA_016801955.1. NCBI lineage: Eukaryota > Metazoa > Mollusca > Gastropoda > Neogastropoda > Conidae > Conus > Conus betulinus. Next base: position 272,877 of record JADBJO010000076.1, read on the forward strand.
AAAAAAAAAAAAAAAAAAAAGGGCAATGGCCGGTTCAACCTATTTCAGCAACACTGTGAACGGCTTGAAACAGAATACTTTGAAACTTACAGAACTGAACGTTAACGAGAATATAATCAGTGAGGTCAGAGATGACGTATCTAACTCATTTGCACCCGGTTTTAAAACTTTGGTGACTGCAATCATGAGCAACACACATAGAAAAAAAACCCAAACAAATAAACAAACAAGCAAACCGTATAAATGTGCTGCTCGTTGGGTCTGTTAAAAACCAGGGTGCTAAACCATGGCGGAGAATTATTATTGCTTGTGAACTGATGTCGCCTGTTACCTATGATAAGCCGCTGTCGAATAGAAGTGAAAAATTGTGTGTATGCCTCTATTGTTACTGTTGTTGTATCGAACGCTTTCTGATAAAGTGTCTTTCAGTGGTAGTATGTAAGTGTTCCTTCTTGTTGCAGAATATTTTTTGGGAGTTGTGCTTCTCAGTAGGCCATGATCGTGAATTTTCATTGAGGTGCGGTATTGATTTGAATTCTTTTTTTTTTTTAAATTCCATAAAAAAAACTTTTCACACACACACACACACACACACACACACACACACACACACACGTATTGATTATGTTTTGAATGCTTGGTGGTGGGGATACCACTGAATTATATAGACAGTGGTATCTTCATTTATGCCAAGGAAGAACCAACACAGTTGTGCCCCTTCGATGAGTCCGAGTCAGTGACCAGAAGGCCAATGGTCAGCCAATATGAATGATTCTGCGTTCAAGATGGACTATGATGGTCCACATTTTACTGTTATTGAAGGATTTTATTTTATGTGCATAATTTCACGTCCTCTTTTTCATTTCTGTTTTAATTCTCTTACTACAACTAACCCTCTACCCCCTCCCTCCCCCCTCCCCCCATTGATTTTTAAAAATCAATACTTCGACCTTTGGGCTTCCTCAGGGTAATGACCCCCTATATATATATATATATATATATATATATATATATATATATATATATATATATATCACATCACAAATAAAATCAGAGAGCCACTCAGAACTCTAAACATGCTCAACCAAAAAGGGAGCGACATTAGTTTAAAAAGTATGATTTAAAATGGAGGTTAAAAAACCGACAAAATTGTTTCGAGCTATTGCTCTCGTCAGGGTACTACTAACTACTACTACTACCACTAACTACTACTACTAACTACTACTACTACTACTACGGCTGCTGCTTCTACTACTACTACTACTGTTACTACTGCTACTACCCTCCAGTCCCATCAAATGTTGAAAAAAAGGGTGATGCTGTAGACAACCCTTCCTCCTCACCTGTCCATCCACCCCCTACACCTCCCAGCCCCCCCCCCCTCCCTCCCCTCCCCAACAACCACCCCAGCTCCCAAGTTCTCAATGTGTGGCAGATAAGCCAGGCTGGGCAACAGGGATGGCAAACAAGACCCAGGAGGGTGGAAGCAGGGGGGTGGAGGGAGGGGGAGGGAGGGCGGCTACGGGTGTGGGGGGTGTGGGGGGGGAGGAGGAGGGGGGGGGGGGGGGGATGCGGCCAGGCAGGCTGTCTGCCTGTGTATATGTGTGTGTGCCCCACTGCTAATGCTGTTGTTGTCGCCGTGGAAGCCAAACAGGGCAATACAGCATTGCCGGCCCTGCAAGTAGGAGGCCAGAGAACATGGCGTTGTGGGCCCAACAAGGGGAGGGGGGGAGAGAATGGGGGGGGGGGGGGGGGGGGGAACCCCCCGCACAACTGAGCAGCTTTGCCTTGCCTTCCCCCTCCTCCCCCCCTTCCCCCGAACTCCCCCCCGCCCCCACTCTGCTGGATTTGTAGGCTACTATCGCAGCTACTCCACTATATATCCGAGTTTACTCATTGGTTTGTTGGTTGGTTGGCTCTGTCTGTCTGTCTGTCTGTCTGTGCGAAAATGTCATCATCACCCTTAATGAGATGAGGATTTTTGTGTTGTAAGGTGAGCCCTTGGGCGGCGTGATACACACACACACACACACACACACACACACACACACACACACACACATGCGCGCGCGCAAGCACGCTCTCTCTCTCTCTCTCTCTCTCTCTCTCTCTCTCTCTCTCTCTCACTCACTCTCTCCACAAACACACACACACACACAAAACACACACACGCACGCAAGCAATCATGCACGCGCGCGCACACACACACACACACACACACACACACACACACACACACACACACACACACACACATATATATATATCAAACCCTTGGCGGTCGGAACACCACAGAATTATGGACTGTGGTGTGTCTCTATCTGACACCAAGAGCACAGACACAATCAGCCGTGTCTCCCTGATGAGTCCGATCCAGCGGACGAAAGGCCTCGGAGCAGGCGATACATATAGATCTGTCTTCGAGAGGGATTGCGATAGTTTCCTCATGCAGCTACTGAAGGGTTTTCATATTTATGAAATACATTTTCCCATTTACTTCATCTTCAAAAATTTTTTTTTTTCTCTCAATTTCTAATCTTTGCCAAGTCATTACTATAATGATGGAAGAATTGTTAACCTGCACTTGTTTCCCCCACTACTTAATTGTTCAATATATATATATATATATATATATATATATATATATAGAGGTGAGCCATACTAGGGAAAACATTGAAGATTTTACTCAAGCTTTTGCTTCCTCGAAGATACTTTATTTTTCCATTGAAAATTTGAAAGAATGTTACTAGGCATACGATTCCCCGTCAAACAACCAATTAATCACTTTCTGCAGATCAGATCATCGAGCCACAATGCCAGACCTCTGTGATGAGGTTCCTCGCACTTGGTGCCATTCTTGGCAATGTTACCGTGGAAACTATGCAGGGAGTGTAGATCAATGAAGGGACGCTTCTGTTCAGTGTTCACTGAAAAACAAAACACCACGTGGTCCATAGTGCGAGGCGAACACCATTATGACTGCCCTTTCGCCCTTGAAAGCAATGTATAGCTTTATTGCACCGAAGACTAAGAGTATTATATAGATAAAGAGAGGCTGAATGAGAGTCTGCATATTTTGGATTTGATCTTTCTGTTTCACCTCTGTTTCTTTTATTCAGATATGTACACAGGAAAGACAGACAGCACGTAAGACCCCAAAGCGAAAGCTTGGCCGTGTGTGGAGTTGTGTACTGCCTTCATCTGTCAGAGGAACAGCAACGAAGGAGGCTGATGAATGCACATGGCAGCTTCTTGATGCTAGCGTTTTTCACCGATGGGTATCTGCAGTCATGAAGTATGGGCTGGTACACCCATAGGAACGTTCCTGTGGACTTTCTGCCGTGTCACATCCAGCGGCCATTACACAATGGCATCTGCCAGGGAACAATTATGTCCATTGACGTCTTGATGGCATACTCTCCGCGTGCCTGCACCCTACGTAAACACATCGCAGGCTTCCAAGTGTGGGGCAGGATTGCTCCCAGCTGGTTCGTTCCACAGTTGAGGACAGTACTTCTCTTGGTCCCACCAGCACCTTGGGGTGTATTTTTTTTTTCTTCTTACTACTGTTTATTTTATTCAGTTATGCACACAGTAATAGGTCACCTATAGGTGTCGAACTAAAGAATTCTTCAAGTTCTGTTCACTTCCTTTCCACCAATACGCGCTTAGAGGTCTGTTTACCTGTTGATTCTTTTGGGGGCCTACGTCTTGGTTAGAAATTCTCTCAGTTGAAGATCTGCGTGTATCATTTCAACATGTATAAGGACAGCCTTTCAGCGGTATCAATGGGGCACGCTGATGTTAATACCTTTGGATATTCCCGGGGAAATACTCTCAGGCTGGTTTCAGGATATTTTGTATCTTCAAACCATTTGCCTAGACATCTTCCTACTCCCCTCGCTTACCCAGCGCTATACTGGATTCTTTTTTTTTTTCCCTCACAAAAATATCCGTTTGACATTTTATAACCTGCGTGAAAATGTCATGTGGATGAGAGCATTTACATTTGAAATAGCACTCCTTGGATATCTGTTCACTCTCTAAGAGATCTCTCTTATTTCCCCATCATCTCAAGAGGATCTCCAATCCAGACTTCACAACCATAAAGGAGGATTTCTCCTCTGCTTCTGTGCCTGTTCTTTACTTTTACATTCCGAAAGTAATGTCCTGTTTGAAGTGTATATGCTAATGTGTGATTACGTCACGTGCATACACATATCATTGTAAAGCGCACAGGAACCGATTAGGAGAGGTGATTACTCTCAGATCTGGCTGGAACTGCCCGTTAATGAATAGTTTTGTGATTACCTTCCTGTATTCAGAGTTTGTGTGAGTCTCCTTCCTTTCCCCAAGTTGGTTTCCAATGAATGAATAATGTTGTAGTTACTTTCCTGTATTCAGAGTTTGTGTGGGTTGCGTCCCTTTCGCCCAGCTGGTTTCCAGTTAATGATTAATTTTGTAGATACTTTCCTGTAAGTCTCTTCTCCCCCCCCCCCCCCCCCCCCCCCCCACACCACACACACACACACACCCCTCCCTCCAGATGGTTTCCGGTCAATAAAAAATTTTGTAGTTACTTTCCTATATTCATACTTTGTGTGGGTCGCCTCCCCCTCCCCCC
>JADBJO010000076.1:282500-295000 GCA_016801955.1 Conus betulinus
AGGTCACCCTTACACCTGCCATTTGAATGCACAAACCGAAATCAATACACAAATTGAATGGCATTTTAGCATAGTCGATGAGACTTCTGTGTTCTCAGAATTTCTACTTAAATTTTTAAATAAACCACAGACATATTTTGACAACAGACTGACATATTTCTTGTAAATATTGAGAAATGTGCTTAATTCTACTGTTCATTTCACCACAGAGCAGCAAGAAGGCCTTTAGTACCATTCTCATTAACAGAGACCAGCGGTCCCATAAAAAGTCCTCTGACAAAAGAAAAAAAAAATTCCACCACCCTCTCTGTCTCTGTCTATCTGTCTGTCTGTCTGTCTGTCTCTCTCTCTGTATCTATCTATCTATCTATCTATCTATCTATCTATCTACCTATCTATCTATCTATCTCAGCTGTGTCTCACTGTCCAAATCAGCCGACAAAATGCTTCTTATTCGCAGGCGATATACATGGTCCTGTTTCAACATGGGCTACAATGGTCCTCAAGCGCTACTAGTGAAGGATTTTATAGTTACACTCTAATGCCATTAATTGTCATTCCCATTTTCTTTCTCTTCTAACCCCCCCCCCCCCCCCCCCCCCTCATCTTTTTCTTTTATTGTCTTTTATAGTACAATGATCCTCACATGCTGCTAGTGAAAGATTTTATTTTTATATGTCCCCGATTTTTCATTATCATTTCCTTTCTTTCACCCGACCCCCCCCCCCCCCCCCCCCTTCTCTTTTCTTTCTCACACACACACACACACACACACACACACACACACGGAGAGAGAGAGAGAGAGAGAGAGAGAGAGAGAGAGAGAGAGAGAGAGACCTTAAATCCAACCAGTCAGTCAATTAACAGCCTCACCGGAAACCAGAACAAAATCCACAGATCCTGTGCTTGTGTGTCCGCGGAACCCCCAGACTTTTTGGAGCACACTGTTGAGATGGGGGCCGCTCTTTTATCAAGAAGATGTTCCAGCTCTCAAACATGGCGGAACAAACACGAAAACCTAGTGTCTATCCCATCAGCCCCCGCGCCGCATAATGAACTTGTTTGTGTTGGTCGGGTTTGACCTCACAGATACGGAGGGTGAAACGGTTTAAGCTGTTTCCCACGTCCGTTCCGCCGCTAACCTTTAAGTGCGTGGTATCTCTGACCACCACTTAAATCAGTCCTCGTTACCCTCTCAAGATCTGCCGATGTATACTGGCCAAGTATTAAACATTAACAGATGACGGATGATGATGTGTTGTTGGCGGAGCAGACATTCTGAGTTAAACAGTGGAAAAAAATGAGAAAAAAAAAGCCGCAAACAACAATGTTGTATCATTGGGTCTTATACAACACGTACACAGTATCATTTGGAAACTTAACTTAGTTGATTGTGAATACATCTGCAGTTATCGTTCAAAAAAAAAAAGGCCACACAGGATAAACGTACTGTGGTGACATCTTTAGCAGTGTACGTCTTCGTTGCCAAAATGATTGCAGCCCTGACACGTTTGGTTTCTAACGTCGATGAGCGCGCTTCTCAAACATAACCAACATATATGCAGGTCTTCGTATCTTCTTATGTTTTAGTATGTTCTGGGTAAGTGTAACAGTAGAACTGATCAAAATATTCACGAGAGGTTTTGTTTTTTTGTTTGTTTGTTATGTTTTGTACTTGCTTTTTTTGGGGGGGGGGGGGGGGGGGGGTACTGGCCTGCCTGGAAAACTGATTTTGGGACTAACGGGTCCAGTCATTAAGAATTTCACAGTGTGCGCAACAACAAAAGAACGGCGAAACAGTCAAGAATGAATAAACGGTGCCTGCCCACTTCACTGCCTTTAGGGTTTACTTCGTAACGCTACGCTGAACTACATACCATGTGACACTGGTGCAGATGTACCGGGCAAAAAAGACAGACGCATGTGACCAGTAAACCGTGTATTTACCTACTTTTACCTGCATGTAGAAATCTTCCAGCCCTTTGGCTCTGACTGTGCGGTTTTATTCTATTGCACACACACACACACACACGCACACACACACACACACTCACACACACACACACACGCACATACACACACACACACACACACATACACACACACACACACACAGATGTTCCAAGCTTGCCTATAAATCATATACCAGACACATCTACACAGCAACAACTGGAGCAATGAACAAATGCAAATGAGATTTATACAAGACTGGCACAGCCTTTCCGATCTCGAATGTAGTCAAACATATACACCGACAAACAGAAACAAATACAGGTAACCTCAGTTTGATTGAAATAGCTCAGTGGTAGAGCGCAGGACTCGTGGTCTTGATGATCCTGGAGTTGCAGGTCGAATCTCCGCCGAAGCCGTTTCGGTACAGGGGCATTTTTCCCTCGGAGTTAACATTGGTTCTGACTCCACTTCCCAAATAGTCCTTCGAATGAGACTATAAACCGAGGTTCCGTTCGGTGTGAACGCACGCATAACATCTTGGACACACGTAAAATCCCATCACCAACTTTTGGAAGAGAAGGCCAGTTTGGCCGTTGGTATGGATGACATATTACAAATAGCATGCACCCTGCGTGAGAGACTGAAAGACTGAAGTAACGATGTTGACTGGATGACACGGGAAACGACTGAATGAAGTGCCGTTAGGCAGATCTTCAATCTTTATCCAGGTCGGTAGACCCTTGTGCACACGAGAGTGTGGATTGTCAGCGTCTAGAACCTTTGGCAAGGTGCTTTATAAATGCTTTGCTATTCTTCTTCTTATCATTATTATTATCATTATTATTATTATTATTATTATTATTATTATTATTATTATTATTATTATTATCATCATATTGTTGTTATCATTATCATTATTGTTAATGCAATATACTGAAGGGAAAAGCTGCTGCTGACAGCCATTTTGCCGTTTAGACTGCGGTAGGTCCACTTGTGCAATATACAACGAGAAAGCTGTGGCCAGCCTTTTTGCCGCTTAGAATAAGACATATCGAAAAGCCCAGAGCGACCCAGCCTGCGTTAACTGGAATAAGGTACTGAATCCATGTTAAACTGCTTTAAAAGTGCTTCCAAAGCGCCTGATTTCATAAACAACATTCAAGTTTTGTTGGAATGAATGAAACGAAGAAAACAAGCGGTACTTTTTCGTTTGAAATAGGCCGATCAGCCGAGTGTACGTATTCACATACTCGGAAAAAAAAAAACGAAAGGAAAAAAGAAAGAAAGAAAAAGAATCAAAGAAAAGAAACCGACCCCCCCCCCCCTACCATTTTCACTCAAGTTTTCGGTTCCTTTCTGCTGAGCACAGAAATCACGGCGAAACCTCAAATTGGTGTTCGTGAGCATTATATATACCACATGCATGGGTGCAAACTGCCCCAAACCAAGTGAGTTATTCGATCAAGCTGGTCAGGCAGTAGCTATCATTTTTTTTCTTTTTTTTTTTTCAGTCCTGTTGATCAACACCAGGGCCCAGAGAATGTCATCACACCAACAGACAACATCTACTCCGCAACTGTGAGCGCAGTTTCTTTTCTGGGATGGTTCTTCCCACAATTTCGACGTCGACGTTTATGAAAGGGGACTTAAAAATAGTCGTAAAGGAAACAAACAAAACGAAACAAATAAAACGAAAGAAAACAAAACAATTTTTTTTAAAGAAGGGGAAAAAAAAGTGGAAAAAAATTGGAGTTGGAGGACAAAATGAACAAGTAAGTGAATAAACGAATAAAAATAAATAAATAAATGAATAAATAAATATATAAATGAATAAGTAGTAAGCATGAAAGAACGTTATCGTTTACATTTTTGGGTCGACACCTAATGTATATGTGAAGTGCAAGAGAGACACAGAGACAGAGACACAGAGAGAGAGAGAGAGAGAGAGAGAGAGAGAGAGAGAGAGAGAGAGAGAGAGAGAGAGAGGGGGGGGGGGGGGGGCAAGGGAAATAAAAGGCAGGCTTAACATAATTTCATTTCTAGCGATCCAGGCTTGTAAACGAGTCTTGAAATTCTGTGTTCATTCACTATTATATTCATTAATCTTATTCATTTATGCACCCACAACACACAGAGAGGTCTGGCACCAACAGCACAGAGAGAGAGGTCTGGCACCAACAGTACAGAGAGAGAGAGGTCTGGCACCAACAGCACAGAGAGAGGTCTGGCACCAACAGTACAGAGAGAGAGAGGTCTGGCACAACAGCACAGAGAGAGGTCTGGCACCAACAGAACAGAGAGAGGTCTGGCACCAACAGCACAGAGAGAGGTCTGGCACCAACAGCACACAGAGAGAGGTCTGGCACCAACAGCACACAGAGAGAGGTCTGGCACCAACAGCACAGAGAGAGGTCTGGCACCAACAGTACAGAGAGAGAGAGGTCTGGCACCAACAGCACAGAGAGAGGTCTGGCACCAACAGTACAGAGAGAGAGAGGTCTGGCACCAGCAGTACACAGAGAGAGAGGTCTGGCACCAACAGTACAGAGAGAGAGAGAGAGAGAGGTCTGGCACCAACAGCACAGAGAGAGGTCTGGCACCAACAGTACAGAGAGAGAGAGGTCTGGTACCAACAACAGTAGAGAGAGAGGTCTGGCACCAACAGTACAGAGAGGTCTGATACCAACAGCACAGAGAGAGAGGTCTGGCACCAACAGCACAGAGAGGTTTGGCACAAACAGCACAGAGAGGTTTGGCACCACAACACAGAGGTCTGGCGCCAACAGCACAGAGAGAGAGGTCTGACACCAACAGCACAGAGAGAAGTCTGGCACCAATATATCAGTCAACTCCCATTTCGCCCACAGAATGACTTCTCTCCCCTTTTGAGCAGACCTTAGCTGAAAGCTGATGACCCGTGACTGTCACCATTGATCCTCCACCAGAGGCAAAAAGTCCAGTATCAACTGGTACAAATGGACTGCGGCGTCGATAATCTGAAAATAGCTCAGCCTTGACCTTCATTTTAGTGATCTCAAAATATATATTCATCGATTATGATTTAAATCCTGTGTGTGTGTGTGTGTTTTTTTTTTTTTTTTTTTTTAGAGAGAGAGAGTGTGTGTGTATGTGTGCGTGCGTGCGTGCGTGCGTGTGTGTGTGTGTGTGTGTGTGTGTGTGTGTGTGTGTGTGTGTGTGTGTGTGTGTGTGTGTGTGTGCGCGCGCGCGCGCGCGTGTGTGTGTGTGTGTGTGTGTGTGTGTTTCTTCTGTGATCATCTTTTTTTTTTCGGTCAGTGAAACGGATGCTGAAGTCGACCGATTCGAACAATTGACTATCAGTCTCACGGATGGTGAAGTCAAATCCCAACAGTCCCTGGCGGCTGTCTCAAAGGTCAGCGTTTGGGTATAGCCAGAGATGGCTGCCTTTCTGTCGACGGAGTTCGCACGCACCGGACCAGATAGGCTCCTTAAAGATCCTGTGGCGTATGTCAGGCTTCTGTGGATTGTTTAAAACGTAAGTGTACACCGCATGCACCCGGAAGAGATAGAAAGGAGATGGGCAGCGCCACACTTTTCCATTTAAGTGCGTAATGCTGTGATCAACTCCACAAAAATATATAGCACCAGCATCTTGCTCATGTGACTGTCGCAGTATCGACGTCTTACGTGTCTAGGATGATATGAAATTTGAAAATCTTCTTTCTCACTATACTTCAGACTACATCACGGACCGATTACCATTAGGGACACCACAAACGTGCGTCACAAGAACATTAAAAAAAAAATCTTTATCACGATCACATATTCCATCAAGAAATAGGTAGGTCTATATACATGCATATCCCATGAATGCTTTCAGTATTTGTACTATGTGTACATTTTCCACTAAAACACCTTTTCCAATACACACAAAGGTGCGCCACATGGTTACACTTACCTAACAAGAAATACATGCAGACACACAACTATAGACTTATAGAAATTTGGGATATGATCTTTGCAGATATGCTTATTTTCAATAAGAAAACGTTTTACAGCAGAAGTAAAATTAGTAGGAAGAAAACAATAACAACAACAAGAAAACCAAAACAAAAAACAAACAAACAAACAAAACACCAAACGCACTATGATTAAAAGTAAATATTCTGGCCTAACAGTTTCATGACCGCATCCTTTCTGTCTCACTCATGTCACAGGAACAATTGTTTCAATGTCACCAAACCAGAGCTGGGGTCAAAGTGACCTTTTCCGAGGCTTCTCACCATTCATCAGGATCCCCAGCAGATCGTCCTGTGAAGAACGAAGAACAACAGCCCAGCGTGTGACCTGGCCGAAAAGCAATGGCCGCTGAAGTGTACTACGGCTTCTTTTGTGTCTCCTGAGTCCTTCTGTGCTGTCAGCCGCTTTTGAAGTCGTTCGGCCTTGGCTAGAAAATGTGTCCCCACCACCCCTTCCCGCCCTAAATCCTCCTAACCTAGTTCCCCTCTCGCCATCTCTCTCTCTCTCTCTCTCTCTCTCTCTCTCTCTCTCTCTCTCACACACACACACACACACACATGTATGTGCATGCACACACACACACACACACACACACACACACACACACACACACACACACACACACATATATATATATATATATATATATATATATATATATATGTATGTGTGTGTGTGTGTGTGTGTGTGTGTGTGTGTGTGTGTGTGTGTGTGCGCGCGCGCGCGCGTGCATGAAGTCTTAAATGAAATTAAAAAAACATTTTTCTTTTCATATTACTGATTTCCCATCACTGTTGTGAGGGCCCGATGTGAGAGTTACGAAGTGTGTGTGCCATGCTTCTGCCCATAACCCCCTACACCCCTGCAAATGATAATCATATCTTAATAACGACGGGGGAAGAGGGGGGGGGGGGGGGGGGGGGATGTCGAAGACCCGTCACAACACGATTTACGTTCGTAACTTTCCTTTCCTTTTGTGGATATATAAAGATAGAGGGAGGAGGGAGAGACTAAGGGTATGGATGGTTGAGGTGTTACGGGGGAGCGGGTGGGGATGGGTATGGGTAGATGAGAGGTACATGGTTATTTGGATGTGATCGGATGTGGAGAGTGGGGGAGGAGGTGTGCGTGTGGGGTGGGGACTTTGGGTGAATGTGTGAGAATATCTATGACTTGTTTTCATGACCTGATGACTGGATGCCTGGTTTCATTCTTGTCGTTAAAGTCCCATGGGGAGGACTTGGAAGGTCGATATGTCGGGAGTATTTTATGAGTCTATTGTTTTTAATCTCTGTTTATGTACGTTCACACACACACACACACACACACACACACACACACACACACACACACACATACATACATACATACATACACACACACACACACAACATGATCTATACACAAACATGTATACACACACACACACACACACACACACACACACACACACACACACACACATATATATATATATATATATATTGAATATATCAGAGAAAGGTCAAGAGGCTTAATAAAGGACTTATACATCCCGCGGACACATACACCAACTCCTCGGCCTCTCCTGATTACCACCCACTTCCCCCCACCTCCCCCGCCCATCACCTCAATGATTTCATCATTAGATTCATCAACACCATCTGCAACGCAATCCACAGCGGCCTGCATGTAATCGTATTGTCGCGCCAAGGAAGACTCGCCCAGCCCCTCACCTCTTTGATCACACAATAGTCATTGAATCGGCACGCAACCTCAGACATGCACAACCGCCATTTAGACATCAGTATTGGTTCTGCACTCATAATTATATCCAATCTGAGCGTATATATAAGCTGGGCAACACCATTGAATCGGCACGCAACTCAGACATGCACAACCGCCATTTAGACATCAGTATTGGTTCTGCACTCATAAGGATAATCAGACACTACTCTTTTCTTGTTTCACTACTCTTTTCTTTCTTTCTTTTTTTATTATTTTTATTTATTATTATTATTTTTTTTTTGCTTCTTTCTTTGAGTTTAAGGAAACCGCGGAGGCAGGTTCTCATTTTCTCCGCTTGTTTTTTCGTCGTGATCATCTGGGGCACATGAACGGGGGAAGGCTGACACATTGTGCTCATCATCACTTTGACCTTAATCTAGATATTGGCTGGGCAAAGAACGGGAGGTAGGGAAGAAAAGACACCCCGTGGGCAGAGGGACAAAGACGGCAAGGAGGACAGGACAGTGAGACGAAGTCCCGGAGCGTCATTATTCGTGCTGTAATTGAAGACACCGACAAGCGATGATACGAGCTGATGCACACGGTCTGTTCACAAACCTCCCTGCCCCAACCAGCACAGAAGATCGTTTTCTCTGTAATAATGCAGACCCTGGTACAACAGGCTGGTTTGTAGAACCTCCCCTTCCGTTAGGTGGTAGCAAAGGCGGCCTGTCTTGGGGAATTAAGTCTGGAGAAAGGAGGAGAGTTCGATTAAAAGCAGGCACGCCTTCAAATTGTACACGTTTCATTTGTCAGTGTGCTCACCTCTCTCTCTCTCTCTCTCTGTATGCGCGTGTGCGCGCATGCGTATGTGCGTGTGTGCGTGCATGTGTGTGTGTGTGTGTGTGTGTGTGTGTGTGTGTGTGTGTTTTGCTGAGTTGTACATATGTAGAGTTTTGATAATTTGTGTTCTTTGTAATTCTACCAGATAGTTCGCCTTCTATTGCTGTGTGTGTGCATGTGTGTGTGTGTGTGTGTGTGTGTGTGTGTGTGTGTGTGTGTGTGTGCACGCGCATGCGTGTGTGCATGCGTGCATGTGTGTGTGTGTGTGTGTGTGTGTAAAAACCATCTCTTCAAAAGATATCCCTCATTATTAGACTGAATCTTTCCAGACTGGTAAATGGAACCGCAATCCCCTGGGTGAGTTAGGTCAGGTCACAGCGGAGGATGAGGGGGGGGGGGCGAATGGGGGGGGGATGGGCGGGGGGGGGGGGGGGGGGGGGGGGGGGGGGGTCGCTTGATAGGCAGTAAATGTCGTTCTTTGTTGAACGACCAAATGTTTGGTGTAGCTCAATTGTAAACCGGCAGCTATCCCCGGAATGTTTCTGAACTGACGGGGAAAATCCACGCTGATCTACAGACAGTTGTGTTGCGACGATCTGCAGACTGTGTTCTTCATGGAACGATCTTTGTTATTTAAACCAGAACCATCTTCGTTGCGGTCCATAATCTTAAGCTCTGGGACAGTATTGAAGCTGTTCGAATCCATATCAGCTAGTACATATTCACGCGTGGTGTTTGGGGATTTGTTTCTTTGTTTTTTTGTTTGTTTGTTTTTGCAAGTCAAAGCTCGATCATGCCCCCCCCCCCCCCCCCCCCCCCTACCATCTGCCCCCCCCACCCCCCCCCTACCCCCCCCCTACCATCAATAGCCCCCCTCTCCTCCCCCCCCCCCCCCCCCCCTTTTTTTTAAGTAAGTGTTGACGGCTCTGATTAGCTGGGCTGTTTAAAAAAAAAAAGTTGAAATTGTCAGAATACCAGTAAAATGGTCAGAATATCAGTAAAACTGTCAGAATATCAGTAAAAAAAAAAAAAAAAAAAGAGTTGAAATTGTCAGAATATCCGTTTGCCTGTCACGAAAAAAAAACAAAACAAAACAAAACAAAACAAATTAAAACCAACCAACCCAAACAATAAAAACAACCAACCAACCAAACCAACCAACCCAACCAAAAATCTGATGACAAACTTTCACTGGGCCATTAGCAGAACTGCTGCTGTCCTCATAGCCGCCCTCTCTCTCCTTGCCGCTCCATCTGCCCCCCCCCCCCCCCCCTCTCTCTCTCTCTCTGCTAGTGAGCTCATGCATGTTGTGAAGCAAAGCGTAAACACATGAAAGGGGCTTTCAGCTGTGAAGAGCGCCTCAGTGAAGGCCACTGATTGATTTTCCATTACACTGACGTCTCCTCCACCCGTGACAGCAGGGCCCGGCTGAGCCAGGCGGGACTCACGTGCTGGTGTCACCAACTGGGTTGTCTGTATCAATGATGGACAGTCTTCATCAAGTTTTTTTTTTAATAAAAAGGGAGACAGTCTTCATCATGTCTTTATAAAAAGGGAGACAGTCTTCATCATGTCTTTATCAATGGCGGACAGTCTTCAACATGTTTTTTTATCAATGGCAGACAGTCTTCATCATGTCTTTATCAATGGCGGACAGTCTTTCACATGTTTTTATCAATGGCGGACAGTCTTCATCATGTCCTTATTAATGGCGGACGGTCTTCATCATGTCCTTATTAATGGCGGACGGTCTTCATCATGTCTTTATAAAATAGCGGACAGTGTTCATTATGTTTTCATTAATGACGGACAGTCTTCATCATGCCTTTATCAATGGCGGACAGTCTTCATCATGTCCTTATTAATGGCGGACGGTCTTCATCATGTCCTTATTAATGGCGGACGGTCTTCATCATGTCTTTATAAAATAGCGGACAGTGTTCATTATGTTTTCATTAATGACGGACAGTCTTCATCATGCCTTATCAATGGCGGACAGTCTTCATCATGTCCTTATTAATGGCGGACTGTCTTCATCATGTCTTTATCAATGGCAGACAGTCTTCATGAAGTCATTATCAATGGCAGACAGTCTTCATCATGTGTTTGTCAATGACAGTCTTCATCTTGTCTTTATCAATGGCGGACGGTCTTCATCAAGTCTTTATTAATGGCGGACAGTCTTCATCATGTCTTTATCAATGGCGGACAGTCTTCATCAAGTCTTTGTCAATGGCGGACAGTCTTCATCATGTCTTTATCAATGACGGACAGTCTTCATCAAGATTTTTTTATAAAATGGCAGACAGTCATCATCATGTCTTTAGCAATGGCGGACAGTCTTCATCATGTCTTTATCAATGGCGGACAGTCTTCATCATGTCTTTATCAATGGTGGACAACCATCATGTCTTTATCAATGACAGTCTTCATCATGTCTTTCTTAATGGCGGACAGTCTTCATTATGTCTTTATCAATGGTGGACAATCTTTATCATGTCTTAAACAATGGCGGACAATCTTTATCATGTCTTTATCAATGGCGGACAGTCTTCATCATGTCTTTATCAATGGCGGACAGTCTTCGTCATGTCTTTATCACTGGCAGACAGTCTTCATCATGTCTTTACAAATGGCGGACAGTCTTCATCATGTATTTATCAATGACGGACAGTCTTCATTATGTCTTTATCAATGGCAGACATTCTCTATCAAGTCTTAACAATGGCGGACAGTCTTCATTATGTCTTTATCAATGGCAGACATTCTCTATCAAGTCTTTATCAATGGCGGGCAGTCTTCATGTCTTTATCAATGGCGGACAGTCTTCATCATGTCTTTGCAATATGGCGGACAGTCTTCATCATGTCTTTATCAATGGCGGACAGTCTTCATCAAGTCTTTATCAATGGCAGACAGTCTTCATCACGTCTTTATCAATGGCGGACAGTCTTCATCACGTCTTTATCAATGGCAGACAGTCTTCATCACGTCTTTATCAATGGCAGACAGTCTTCATCACGTCTTTGCAAATGGCGGACTGTCTTCATTATGTCTTTGCAATATGGCGGACAGTCTTCATCATGTCTTTATCAGTGTCGGACAGTCTTCATCGTGTCTTTACAAATAACGGATAATCTTCATCATGCCTTTAGAAATGTCGGACAGTCTTGATCGTGTCTTTACAAATGGCGGATTTTTTTTTTTTTTTTTTTTTTTTTTTAAATGTCATTGTCTTTGACTGTCCCATCTTCTGCGCCACCTCAATGGCATTGCATCCACGCCGCTCATTCCTCCCCCCCTCCTCCCCCCCCCCCCCCCCCCCCCTTCCAGTGCCACAGCCCGGCCCGTCCCAACACCGGCTATCCATAGGGAGCAGTCCACGTCAAGCCATAAAGAGACAACCCCCCCCCCCCCCCCCCCCCCCCCGGAGGAGACACTATACTGCTGCCGAGTCACTTCGGTGGTGTTCAGTGGCGCCTGTTCTGATCCAACATACGTAGGACACCACCTACTAAGCCCCCTACTGACGACAATAATTGCTTAGCCGCGGAGCCGGCGTGAGTGAGCTCTGTTCCCGGAGGGCGCCACCACGTCCGTCCAACGACCGCTCCCATGGACTCGCCGATACCGGTGACCCGACGGAACCAAACCAAGGCCACAGACGTGGAAAGGACATCGAAGCGTTAAGCTGTTGTCACCATGAGAGCAGGTCATGGAGGGCCACAGAATTTGAGACTAAAAAAAAAGAATGCTGATGGATGAGAATGAGGATGATTAGGATGCTGCAGTGTTGGACAGGAAATTTGAGCAACACTCTCAGAGACGCATTTCGTCTTGTGGATGAAACTCGGCTGTGTGGTCCCAGTCTTCCCAACTAAGTCCGTAGCAAACTGAACTCTGTGTTGGAGCCGGTCGGGACAGAAAAATGCCGCATGGCAATGGCGGATAATCTTGATCATGTCTTTACAAACGACGGACAATCTCCATCATGAATG
>JADBJO010000076.1:300000-305000 GCA_016801955.1 Conus betulinus
CCGTTTTGCTGGCTCTTAATGGCCTTTCATGAGACACGCTTGGTCGCCCCCACTCCTCACGTGCGTTCCGAACAGGCTGCGGGTGGGGTGGGGTAGCGATGGGGGTGGGGGTGGGGAGTGGAGTTAGTTCTCGGCGTGTCACTTCCTGTCTTCCCTCCTCCCCCTCCCCCTCCCCTCCAACCCCTCCCACCCGCTTCCCCCGCCTCTCTGACAAACAGTAGCATGAGCTTTCTGTTGATGTGTGTGTGTGTGTGTGTGTGTGTGTGTGTGTGTGTGTGTGTGTGGGAGAGAGAGAGAGAGAGAGAGAGAGAGAGAGAGAGAGAGAGAGAGAGAGAGAGAGAGAGAGATTTTCCGAGCGTCGGTTACCGATCGAAGTATTCTATTTTCCACAGTTGCAAGTTATTTGCAGTTAAGATTTCGTAATCAGCATTCGACCCTTTCTTTAGAAAAGAAAAGAAAAAAAAGAAACAACTGTCAAGCTTACCAAAAAAAAAAAAAAAAAAAAAGTAAATGAAATATTAATAAAAAAAAAGGGTGGGGATGGGGGTTCCTACATTTCTTTAACCAGAAATTCTTTGTCAAACCCATTTTCCAATCGTCGGCTTACCCGCAGCACTTTCAGTATAAACTGTGACATCACCCACTCCCGGAAGTTGTGAACCTGGTAGCCCTCTTTCCTCAGTGTTAGCTATATGTGTGAAGCCCAGCCGACCGCATGGGGCATTTTTCAGGGCTGTTATCACGTTCGGGGAGAAAGGTGCCACCCTGAGAAAGAACCCACACAACAAGAAGAGTCTGTTGCTGTCAGATCATAAGCATAGTAGCTGGTCTAGCAGCAGAGAACTAGGCTCAGCATAGAGCGCCAGCCTTTCCGCTGAATCTCTCAATTAGAACTTCAAACAATTAAAAGAAGAGGAAATAAAGAAGAGGAAGAAGAGAACGTTGTGAAAAACAGCTGACCTACTACGCAAACGGTTAACATTTAGATAAGATTACACTCTAAGACACACAACATATTTCATTTTATCCAGTGATGTTTTATTTGAGTTGTGTGGATTTCTTTTGTATAGCCTACATCTAAAACAAACAGGATGAAAACTAGATACATGCATTTTCTCTCTCAGGAAGGGGTTACTAATACAGGTAATGAGAGTCAACTACCAAAGGTACATGGATTTGTAATGTCATGTTTTTCTGCTTGGGACATGATCGAAAGCGAAAGGACATTTTCTACCTAGAACACATTGGTGTTACTGGATAAAAATCATGTTTTGATATAAAAACAGCGACAGTAAAAAGAACGCAGTAAATCATAAAAACATGCACTTCCGCTTCACCGGATCTGCTGACTTCCACAAGACTAGACCTTGCTGAGGGTGCCAACCCCGATGCATTTTTTCACCCGGTTAAAAAAAAAAAAAAATCAAACGCAACGAATTTATAAGGTAAAGGAAATGATATGGGGGAATGGACACTGCAGACAGGATGGCTGGTGTCCGCTGTGGACAGTCTCACGACCGACTCTTCAGATCACGTGGACAGTCAGCTGAAACTGAAACGGATATGTGATGGATCGTACTTGGGCTGAAAATAATATATATGTTAATTTAAACCATACGGTTGTTAAATTGTTCGTATGCCAGACACGATCCTTTCCGGTTAACTTTACTCGATATTCGACACACATTTTGTGTCTGTCTGTTCCTGGAAATTAGTTTCAAAGTGAGGTGACTGCAGGCAGAATCTGAAACGAACTTCAAAGAAAAAATTGGGCGCCCGATTTTATGGGATAAGTGACTGGTTTTCGGTCAACTAATCTTTAGATCTTCTTTGAAGAGGGGTCTGTGTAAGAGAGTGTCGGGTGGGTGCATTGGGGGTTTTTTGTTGGTGGATACTTTGGGGGGGTGTGGGGCCGGTAAGTGGGGGGGTGGTGGGGTTTGTTGTTGCTTAGGGGGGGGTGAAGAGATGGGTTGCTGGGGTAGGGGGTGGTGCTGTGCGGTGGGGGGTGTGGGGGGGGGACAGGGGAATACGAGAGAAGGGGGGTGGGCGGGGTTTTGTGTTCTTGGGTTGCGTTGTGTTTTGTTGTGGTGGGGCTTTCGGTGGGTGTGTGGGGGGGGGGGGCTTTGGTGGTGGTTGGGGGGGTTGCGGGTGGGGTTGGCGGGGGGTTTGGGTGGGGGTCCGGCTGGGTGGGTTGTGGGGTGCAAAATGTGTTGGTTTCCGCGGTCGCTGTGCAGTGGAGCAGGGAATAGACGCCTGTCCTTTGAGGGGGGGTCGTGGTGTGGTGTGGGTCTGATATAGAGGGGATGTGGGGGGGGTCGTAGGGGTGAGTGTGGGGGGTGTTGTCGCGTTTGGGAGGCGGGTCGCGCGTGTGTGATTGGGATTTGGGCCGTCCCTGTGTACAGAGGGCGGCGTGTTAGGCTTTGGGCACGGGTGGGGTGCGTGCAGTCTATAGGAGGGGGTCCGGGACGTGGTCCGCCAATACTGAGTTTTTTTCCGTCGTTATGTAGGGGATCCTTGGGTTGAAAAGAGTAGGGCGTTGCAGGTGTGTGATGGGGTTGGGGGGAGCGTGTGGCCAAGAGACATTTTACTTAGCAGGGGGTTGTGGTGGGGAGAAGTGGTTTGGACATTTTTGCATGAAGGGAAACGGGCCGGTGTTACGGTTTAGGGGGCTGGAAATAGTCGGTGGGTTTGCCATCGTTGGGGTTGGTCTTTGTTTGTTTTGTTTAACGACGTTGGGGTGGGGTTCCACGTGGGGGACGGTCGTGCCCGGTTTCTCATCGAAAGTAGGAGGGAGGTGTGGGGGCAGGGGCCAGTTTTTGCAGTGAGTTGAAGTGTAGTATACGAGTGGTGTTTTTTGGATTGGGGGCGGGGGAGCGGCTGTTGTGGTGCGGGTGCAACTTATCAACGGCGGCGGAGGGGGGGGGTGGCGAGTGGGTGTGTTGGCTCGAATTTTTTGTGGGTAAAAGAATAGGCAAAAGATGGGGATTTCCTTATCAGCGGTAGTGAAGTTTCTGGGTCTGGGGGGATGTGGGGGTTCCGCAGGTACTTGGCCTGTCCGGGCGTAGGGGGGGGGCTGGTGTCGGGGCGGTGCGGTGGGGTCCAGAAATGATTCCAATGCACACGAAAGCGGAAGCGTTCCGAATGTTGCATGAGCTAGGTCTATCGGCGTATATTGCGTTATGGGTGATTGGTATAGCTGTTCAAGATAAGGTCGGACAAATTCAATGGGATAGTGAATTTGGTAAAACTCTCAGTGGGGGTAAGCCTCATACAGGGGTAATGGTGTTCCCTAGTCCGGGCGGATCTGCTGGAGC
This sequence comes from Conus betulinus, assembly GCA_016801955.1. Taxonomy (NCBI): domain Eukaryota; kingdom Metazoa; phylum Mollusca; class Gastropoda; order Neogastropoda; family Conidae; genus Conus; species Conus betulinus. Next base: position 303,315 of record JADBJO010000076.1, read on the forward strand.
ATTGTGAATCCTTGGTGACCTGTGTAGTTGGCCAAAAGAGTTTCACTGGAGGTGGTAGTTTTCCTCCCCGTTGTCCGTCCATGGGAGGGGCATGTGATCGCCTGAGGTGAGGGGGTGGGGTTAACCCCAGAGGATTTTCTAAGACAAAATGGCAAGCCTGTGGGTGTTGTTGGGTTGTTTAGGTGGTTTGTTGGGTTCTTCATTATGTCGAGTCGTGCCAGCTAATCCATAATTGGATGTAATATATTTCATGATATGAATGAATAGATAATGATATATATAAATCAGCACACAGCACAGGCACACCCCACACATATATATATTGATGTGTGGTTGGTGTTTGTTGTGTGTGTGTGTGTGTGTGGTGGTGCATATGGCGTGCATCATGCTTGTGGTTGATGGAGTTTGCGCGCGCGCGCAGAAAACCGCGGTGTGTGTGTGATATTTTTAGCGCTCCAAGCTACCAGCTAGACTGCTTTTGTTTTGTTTGTTTGTTTTTGTGTCTTGTTTTCAATATTCATAAACAAGCGCAAATACTTTTCCCAACAGTATCAAATGTTCCACAGAATGTTCACGAACTACTGTTTTCTGCCTTCTTTGTGGGTCAAACGCGGGTCGTTCTGCAACAATGTATCACTGGTCGGTGACCTCATGATTGCCGAATACCTCTCTCTGGTTTTTGTTTCCTTCGCTGTCACGAATCCGGGCCCTTTCTTTCTCTTGCCGCCCCCCCCCCCCTCCCCCTCCCCCCCCCCCCCCCCCCCCCCTTGCGCTCCCTTGTTTCCTCTCTTCCCCTCACCCTCCTCACTCCCCCTCTAACCTGCTCTCTCTCTCGCCTCTAACCATCCTCTCTTCTCACATCATCGTCATCTCGTCCGCTCCATCTCTATCTCTCTCACCCAAGTCACCAGGCCTGGCTGCTATTATAGTGGGGAGGTGAGGACGACGGTAGAGCCAGGAACCACAACTCTTCACGTCTCTCATGATTCGTTCCCCTGCAGGCTGCACCACCAAAGATTAATGCGCCAAAGAATTGCTTAAGGGGTCGAGTATTTCTAGATGGCGCAGTAAGACTGTTTTGAGAATTTCTGTTGTGTCTGGAAAGTTGATTCTCCTCATTTTCTTTCAAATGGCCACCAAGGTACAAGCCCAGGTGGTTCCAAGCAGACAGATTCAAATCTAAGGAATGGGATTCTTTTTTGGGCGCTTGGAGCTGGCGCAAAGACAGGCCACGGATGGGTACAAAAACGCCTGAAATGTGTGTCAACTGAGGGAAAGGCCATATAATTTGAAGACTACGTGTGATTTTCATCGGTGAAGATCACCCTCAACCGAGGGTAAAGGGAAATAGTTGGTGGGGAAGTTGTGCCTTTTGATCAGTCATCAGTTAAAAAAACGTTATATTATGCTGGCTTAACGGATTCATGGCAGGCCTCAAAACGCTTACATGGATTATATTTTAGTGTTTTTAGTGCAAAATCCTAAATTGCGGCGCGTGTGGCCTGCAGAGTGGATGAGCCCGTGGACCACAGAGAGTAAGGAAGAAGCAGAGACGGGTGGAGGACAAACCGCCCAGCGGGCCCAAGGCTAACCCCTTCAACCCCGTCTCACTCAACGCTGGTTCCGTTCCTTCCCCCCCCCTTCCCCTTCCCCCATTTTTTTCCCCACCCCCCCCCCCCCCCCCCC
>JADBJO010000076.1:310000-347500 GCA_016801955.1 Conus betulinus
AAACGCCAAACCTCCTTTAAACTGCTTCTGTTCACTCATGACAGTTCTTATAAACCGCCAGACAGACCCATTTCCTTTGACCCTCCCTCATTCATGTCTCCAATGGGAAACAGCTCTCCTAAGCTCTTTGCAGTTCAGAAGACGTCACGATTCCCAACACCTCCCTGGCTTTCAATGACACAGCGCGCGAGACGGGCGCGGAACGAATCGGGTAAAGCGACATCTAGCGTCTATTGACTGCTTCCGCTTTAGATGTGGAGGAGTGGTATTCTTCCAGTTCGGGCTGTTTGGAACTTATTTGTGGGGGCCAGTTTAATGGCATTCCCAGCTGCACAGCTCGCACATAATGACCGTCTTGCTACTCTGTGTAGGGGTGGTTTGATTCCAAGTATTGTCAATAGAAATCATTCAGTATTGATGGGTTTCTGAAGGCTATAAATCGCACCTCGCAGTCTCTTTGGTCGTTCTTTAAAGTCAGGTTGGGTGGGCCTTTTTTCTCCCCCACTTTGAAACCCAACCGACATCGGACCGGCTCCCTTCTTCCACACGTTGTTAGGACCCCGAACTCGGGCCCCTTTCACACACGGTGATCAAAAAACCCCGGGGCCCTTTAATGTTGACAAAGTTTTCTCTTTAATCCGACTTCATCAAGAGAGTCAACAAAGTAGGGCTGGCTGTCCCATGTGCAAAACATTGCCTCAAGGTTGCCTTTCACTTTGCCTTTGTGGCTTCGGCAAAGAACATCTGTCTTTTGTTCACTTTGGGACAATACACAAAAATGGATCCCCCCCCCCCCCCCCCCCCCCCCCCCGTTTGAGGGAGGAAGTTGGTGAGAAGTTGGTGAGGGTGAAGGTGGGGGGATGGGGGGAGAGGGGGGAGGAGGGGGGGGGGGGGGGAGGGGCGGGGGGAAGCGGCCCGCCTGTCTCCATTACTTGTGTCGCTTTCCCCCCCATTTTTTCCTCATCCGCATTAATTCCACTTCGTGTCGCGATGAATCGCCAGCTTCGATCGTTATTCTGGCTGAAGCTTGAAGCGTGAGGCGTCGACACGAACGGAGCGGGGCGTTCTCTTTCGCTTCTATCCCTCCCCAACATTGCATTGAAGTCGGCCCCCATCTATAACATGTCAAAAAGGTTTGATGGCCGCACATTAACAGGGGACGTATGAAAACATCGGTAAACGAAAGGAACCGACAAAGAAGCCTTGAAAGCCAGGAGCTCATCCAGGGTGCTCGTCTCGGAGAGAGACACAATCCATGCTCAAAATGATTATACGCCGCTTAAACTTGTTAATGAGCGAGGTCCGATGAACCAGTGATGTATTAATGAGCAAAAGGTCTGATGATTTTGAGTTAATTTCGGAGCTCAAGAACTCTGTCTGTCTGTCTGTCTGTCTCTCCTATCCCTACCTCCCCCTCTCTCTCCCTCTCTCTCTCTCCCCCCTCTTCTTCTCCCCATCTTCTCTCCCCCTCTCTTTCTTGCTCTCTTTCTCCCCCCCCCCCCTTTCCCCCTGTCTCGTTCACGGTTCTTTTCTACATTCTAGTGTTTTTTTTTTCCATTCACTATGGCACTGATCCTCCGCTGGGCCTCATGGGGCCCTATCAGGATTAACTACAGCGTGGCAAAAGTGACATGACAGACAGGGAATTGAAATAAAACTGTATGTATGCATATGTCCGTGTGGACACTCCTAGGAACGCATTTTATTGATGAAGTATATGCACCTATACATATATATGTACGCACGCCCGCATCACACACACACTCCCCCCCCCCCCCCCCCCCCCCCCCCCCCCCCCCCACCACACACACGCACAAAACACACACACACAGAGCGAAAATCAGTTAATTATGAGACTCCCACAGGACGGGAACTGATGCAAAGCCTATCACAACAAATGGTTCCGTGGACAGGATGGATTCGGTGGATCTCTTGGGTTGTCAATGAATGGGTTAAAAGCCTTAAACGTTTCCTCATCTACCACCACCCCACGCCCCACCCCCCACCCTCACCTCCACACCTCATCTCTCCCTCCTCATCCCACCCCTCTCCTCTCCCTCACTTTCCCTACATAATTACATTTTTAAATGAAAATTAAAAAAAAAAAATTGCAGTTGAAACATTACACACCGCTTCACAAGCTTAAAGGGTTCAACAGGTTAATGCGGGACAAGCGAAATCGGAAACGAAAAAAACAACAACAGTAACGACGACAACAACAAGAACAAAACCCAGATGCCCTCAGTTTTTGCACATATTACATGGCGGCAAAGGGGGGGTGGGAGACAGAGGCAAACTCCAAACTGCCTGCAAACATACTCCTACAAACGTACATAGCAACGCGCACAAAGAAAGGGATTTGACACAGTAATGCGCAGTGAAAGCAGCAAAGGGGAGGGGGGGGGGGAGACAGGAGACAGACAGACAGACAGACACGGAGAGAGAGAGAGAGAGAGAGAGAGAGAGAGGAGAGAGAGGAGAGAGAGAGAGAGAGAGAGAGAGAGAAACAGACAGAAAGACAGACAAACAGACAGAAAGACAGACAGACGGAGTATTCAGTAAAACTTGCCGGCCCACTTCAAGCCAACTTAATTACACAACTATTTTCTTTTCATTGAGGTGGGGTGAAGATTGCATTTGAAGAAAAAGAAAGAGAAAGAAAAAAAAAAAAGGAAAGGAAAAGAATTTCCGGTCAACTGGGTCCCCAGCCGGGAGAGGGGGAGGGGAGGGGTGGGGGGTGGGGGGGGGGGGTAAGGCTGATTGGCCCAGTAGTTAAGGCATCGGATTCGTGTTCCGAGGCCCGGGGTTCCCTTCTAGAGAGGCCGGGAGACAGATTTTCTCCGGGGTGAACCTTAGTGCAGATTCTAGCCCCGTCTTGTTCTTTGGGATCAGACTTCAAAGCCCCCGTGCGTGAACGCATGCACAACAGCACACACACACACACACACACACACACACACACACACACACACACACCAGAGAGAGAGAGAGAGAGAGAGAGAGAGAGAGAGAGAGAGAGAGAGAGAGAGAGAGAGAGAGAGAGAGAGAGAGAGAGAGAGAGGGGGGAGCATGGAGGGGGCGCAGCTCTGACAAAGTTATTTCTCAGAGGAGACCACGGGGGACAATTTGGCCAAGTCAATATCCACCAGGGAACGTAGGTGACAGTCTAACATGGGGGTCGTTTGACTTCAACCCAATCAGGGACAATGTGCTCAGAGGCACAGACTAAAACTCCACCCTTCTCTTCAATGACTCCCAGATTCTCTGAGCGCCAGGCAAAACGTGCTCTTTAGCTAAACCTTAAAGGTAATGATTATGATTTCACCGAATAACGTGGACAAACGAATCACAAGACAAAACACGACGCGTTTCGATCTCTTAAGTCTTCTTCAGGTAAGATAAATAACACATACGACAACGAAAATGAAGAGCGAGCAATCACTGACCTTTGTCGAATTCTGAGCAAGATGGGCGTGTGTGTGTGTGTGTGTGTGTGTGTGTGTGTGTGTGTGTGTGTGTGTGTGTGTGTGTGTGAGAGAGAGAGAGAGAGAGGAGAGAGAGAGAGAGAGAGAGAGAGAGGAGAGAGAGAGAGAGAGAGAGAGAGAGAGAGAGAGAGAGATTCAGCGCCCATCTTGCGCCGAATTCGACAAAGATAACTGATTGCTCGTTCTTCATTTACGTTGTCCTGAGTGTTGTTCACATCTTGCCTGAAGAAGACCTAAGAGGTCGAAACGCGTCGTGTTTTGTCTTATGATTCGTTTGTCAACGTTATTCGATGGAGCCATAATCATTACTGTTAAAATGAGTTTAGATCACCGCCTGCAGTCGCCTCGCTTTGCAGTCAACGAGCTCTTAGCCGTTTATAGTCCAGTGAGACCGTTTAACAGGTGGGAACATTTCCAAGTGGAGGACGGGAAGAGCTAAGTTCCATTCAAAGACCCGTGAAACATGTGGCATCTCAAACCGTCTCTCGGGGGCCGGAATAGCTCAGTTGATAGAGCGCCGGACTCGTGATCCTGGGGTTGTAGGTTCGAAATTTCGGTACAGGGGGATTTTTCCCTCGGAGTTAACATTGGTTCTGACTCCATTCCCCATACAGTCCTTCGAATGAGACTATAAACCGAGGTTCCGTGGGTGAACGCACGCACAACATCTTGCACTCACGTAAAACGTAAAACCCATCACCAACTTTCGGAAGATAAGGCCAGTTGGGCGTTGGTATGGATGACACGTTACACATAGCATGCACCTTCCCCGAAGATGGAGTATGGCTGCCTTAATGGCGGGATGAAAAACGGTCATACACACAAAACTCCACTGCCTGTCTATACAGGCAATGTCCGCAGGATTATCAGGCTGCGTACGCAGAAAGAAAAAAAAAAGAAAAGAAACCGTCTCTTACCTCTAACACACAACAACTCCCTCACTCCTCCTCCTCTAGTTTCCCCTCCCCCCCTTCCCTCATTAAGTTTTTTTTTCCTTTTTTTTTTATCCATGGTAAATTTGGCATACTTGGGCTATTCTTGTCATGCTTACGTTCTAGTAATACACTGGAGAAATTTGTTGATTTATTTACCTCTTTATTTACGTGCAAGTCAAGTCAAGTCGAAACTTTAAACCCGGAAAATCTCACAGGGGTGAGTGGGTGTTATGCATCTCATATACAGCACACAACTGAACAGGAAAAAAAACTGATAAGATGGAAAACAGTAGTAACAACTGTTTCACATAGCACGCTTGCTTTGACAGGGAGTGAGGTGGGAGTGGATGGGTAGGTAGGATAGGGCTAGCATTGGGTTTCACTCAATACATACAAACAATTGATTACACAAACTTTGCAGTGGTAGCATGATCCCACCGAAGAATAGCACAAATGACCATTATTAGCAGCGGAAATTATGACAATGATCACACCATACATTGTAATGCATTCACCAAACGGTGTATGACGCATATATCGATCTTATGCATTGAGCATTATATCATCTGTACGTACTTGACTACTCCACTTAATACTGACTTTTTAGAACGTTTCAGAGAATTAGACAGAGATACAGTGCTCATAATGATACTTTTTTTTTTAAAGCTTAAAATGCCTACAACCGCTTGCATGATACATGTTTAGAAAACAATGGTGGCATCATTGCCAGTGTCACTACAATCACATTACTTGCAAGTGCGCTTCGGGCATATGAGTTAATTTGCATGCAGGCGAGCCACTGAACATGGGCGGTTTTGCCATTTTAGATTCTGTATGTTAACACAGCAGTGGACAGTTTAGCAAGTAAAGTTGACAAATATCTATCGAAGCTCAAAAAGCCTTCTTCAGTTATCCCGGCGTTTGTCAGTGAAACAGTTTTTTGTATGTATGCACTGTTGCTGTAGCTTTCTGATCCAAGAAATCAGCAGACAGTGGAATTTTGTAACTGACCATTCTTCCCACACAAGTACGTGAAACAACAACTGGTTCAGTACATTCGTACTGAGAAGAAGAATAACAATAGGGTTCTCCATTTTCCACTAAATTTATGGGAGATCGCCTCGTCTGTTCTAAAACAACACATGTTGGGGTTAGAGTGTCGCCTCTGCATTATTTCCCCAAGACAGTGGTTGCAGTTCAGTGACCAAGTCACACGCGTTTGTCGACACCTGACTTCGCAAATTCAAAGAAGAATTAATCGAACAGGCCGTTTTGTGGAAAACGTCCCACCTGTCCTTCAACTTGAAATAACAATGTCCTCATTTCTTTTAAGTAATATAAGCATTACTTCGGACGATCACTCGATCAAACGAGATAAATAAAGTTACAAAATTTAAACGGACGACGAGATTGGCATTTACACGTACACATTACCTTCCTTCTTTCTTTGTTTAGGTGCCTTTTCACCTCTCGAAATTTTCTTAACTACTCTTTTCTTCTTCGTTTTTTTTCTTTTTTTTTTTTTTCTCCGTCAATATTCCGTATTATCCCAGAGATTTTTACGATTTTCCTAGAACCAAACAGAACATACAAAACTTAACAAAACCCCAAAGGCCAGTAACTATGCTCCCCATAAAACTTTCTCTCTGTGCACAGATTACCTGATGCTGTCACTGGAAAACCATAGCGGCTCCGGTCATGAAGTTAAAAAGGATTTTGTTCAGAGGTTCAACTTGATCTCCAGAATTTGTGCAATTATCTGTTCACCAATAAAGGGGAGTAAGACAGAATGCCAAGTCCATCAAACGACGGGGTATACACGGTTACATCCCCTCCAACACAGACTGGCTGAGTCGAACATTTTTACCTCAGGGTACTCGCACACTTTCTGGTCTGCCACAGAAGAAGAGAGAAGAAGAAGAGACGATGAAGAAAATGACTGACACACGAAAAGATGGAGACAGACCCTAATGATAGGCTGCGGTGTGCAACAACACAGCAACAAAACAAAAATCAAAACAAAACCCAAACCCAAACCAACCAACCAAAAAATCGCTTGTATTCTGCCAACAGCCATTTGACTTCAGTTCAAACCTATGATGTTTGGCCAAAATAATTCTTTTGACAAACGTTATAGAAAAATGTATAAAATATGATCAGGCCACTCTCCACAACTTGGATTTTCACAAAAAAGCACTGTATAATAAAACTATAATAAGAAGCGTTTTGAGACGTTTGCGCTATAGATTGATATCAAACTGATAATAGGTCAGGTCAAATGAATGCGTCCACGTCAACCGTTTCACTTGTTTTTAGGGATTTATGCCATCAATGACATCAATCACAGTAAAAAAAACAAAAAAAACAAAACAAAACAAAACAAAAAAACAAACAAAAACCCCCCCCCCCCCCCCCCCCCCCCCCCCCCCCCCAAAAAAAAAAAACAACAAAAAAAACGAGCTACTCCTAAACCGACGTCACAATTCAGGCCAACAAGCACACTCATGTACCTACCTTTTTTTTTTGTTCTGCCCAAAATAGCCCCACATTTAAATCTCTCTCCGCTTGGAACCACCTTGATAGACTCGTGAAAGAGAAGGAGAATCAACTTTCAGACAATTTTCAAAACAATCTGTTCGTGCCTGTCTATAAATACTCGACGCCTTAAAATAGGCCTTGACTCATCCATGTTTGGTGTGGTCTGCGAAAAAACATACAAAAGGGAATAAGGGAGGCAACTAGCCTTCGTGGGAAACCGTAATGCAAGGTTATGTCCCTTAAAAGAAAAAAAAGTGCATTGGAAATTTCGTGCGTTAAAACAATAAATAAATCAAATCCAATGTGTGTCATAACTGCCAGCTGGGATGTCCGGTGTATCATCAGAAATACAACATCGTTTTGTTTTTGACTTTACCCCTTCTTGAATAATTCAGATTTGTAGTGTGTGTGCGCACACACACACACTGTGCTCAGTCTTCACATGTAACACTCACACACACACACTTGGTCAGTGGAAACAGGGATAAGACAGGGAATGTGGTGAATGGAGATCTTTTCATTACATGTTTTGTGCTCACTACATGAAAAACATCCCTTCCTTTCTGGTTTTTCGTTACCTGACTCATACACTTGAAAAAGTTTTGATAATCACAATGTGTCAATAAACCTTTTAGAGTAAAAATAGTCTAATCATATTAGACATAAAAAAAGGTTCCCACAAACCAGCACATTAGAAAACTTCATGTCGTTATTTGAGTTATCAAATTTGCTGACTCTGTACCTTATCTCATGCAGTGTTCAAGGTGATTGGCTGGTACTGAAAAAATCACCGTATTACAATGTCTGCGACCTAAACCGATTCTCTGTGGATCAGAAATCAATCATTTCAAACACAGTTTGTGGCTGACCAGTCTACCATACTGGCATGGTTCATTCATTTACTCAGGTCTACACTAAGTATTTTATCGCCCCCCCCCCCAACCAAAAAAAAAAAAAAAAAAAAAAAAGAAAGTCAACAGATACCAAGCACTGGTACAACTGTTAGTTTTGTCGAGGAATCACTGATGATAAAATTCAAACATCTTTGTCACTGTGTCAGGGTATGTGTGCTGTCTCTTGGGAACTCTGCTTCCATTGGAGCAATTTGACACATGGCAGTATTATTATGTCTAGCTACAGACACGGGACAGGAATGAATTGCACATTCAGATTGGCTGGCCCCTGATGATTGATTTACTTTTTCTTTAGAAAGAGTCCCCAATGACCTAGCGTTGATTTGCATTTATTTACTCTGACCCACTATCAAATTGTTCAGCGATATATGTACACACACACACATATATATATATAGAGATAGATATAGATAGAGAGAGAGAGAGAGAGAGAGAGAGAGAGAGATCAACAGACGAACAGAAAAGTAGCTTTCACTCTTTGGTATGATTTCAATGTAGCATTTAAAATTATTTCACTTTCCTTCATTGAAAGATCTTGTATCTATTGTACAGTTCAAAACCATACCACACACAATTCCCATCGCACTGGGGACTATTAGTGGATGCTTTTCAAACTTAAAAACATTACGCAAGTGTTTAAGCAGCCTTCGACCAAGAATGAAACTCCACAGCATGATCATCTTCATCCTCTCGGACCATCATCAAAAATCTTTTAGCCCTTTAGGCCCCGCTCTTGTGGCGTCATTATGTTTCAATTTCTGGTCCAAATCCATGCATGTGGTAAGTTTTATATCCATCTCTAGCCTCATGGAGTTCATGGGAATTCAGTAATGGGGCCCACTAGAGCAGGCATGTTCAGCAGGTGGTGAAAAATCCTGCAGTTATACCCTTTGATGGGAGTCAAATCTGTGACCACCCAGCCAGCAATTTGTTGTGCCAACCACTGCCCTGTAAAAAACTGGTCATAACTTGGCCTTTCTTTCCCTCTCAAAGATCTATTGGGCTTTTAAGACCAATATCTTGTCTACAGAAAGTATGTGGCATGGCTTAGAAATTTGTCTTTACACAATTTCATCACAGATTATTTTATTTTTCATTCTTATATATGTATAAACCCAACCTACAACAAGGTGGTACAGCTCACATTTCTTGCTGTTGCCATTTGCATCCCCCTACATGTCCATGCGTTTGTGCTGATGTGCAATGTATGTAAATAACTTCTGTAAACCAATGTGAATTTTCCTAAACCCCATCGAGGTTGGGCCAAAATCCCTGGCACTTTTGGAATGCAAGAGGCATGGCCAGCTAACATCCCCCACCCTAAAATTAATTATGGTGCACTCTCTCTGGTATACACCTTCAGCCTATTTCTATATACGACATAGTGAAGTGAACATGAAATCTTCCCAGCTTCCTACAGCTTGCAATGGGTTGACTGTTGTTTTGTCCACTTCACTGTCCAACCAGGGCCAGGACCATTTGTTTGAACTTCCTGGTTTTGTTGATCCCCCCCCCCCCCCCCCCTCTAATTTCTACTTTTTGTTTTCATGAAATCTGCAAATTTCCTGAGAAGTTGTAGCCCCATGCTTTTCCACATTAAATGTTAGTGTAAGATGTTCTCTCCTTGTTTTCTTTCACGTACACACACACAGCAAGATGATGTGCAAATTTACACAACAGACGCTGGTAAGATCTGTCCACTTTTAATGGCTGATGCAACATAACCAGAACATCCGACTTAAAAACATTTCAACTTGTAAAAGAATAGCAATTCCTTACAAGAACATTACAAATGCGCTACAACCTCTGCACTTGCCTGCAGTCCTGGCGCACAGCTTGGGCATATAAATACATGAAAAACAAACCCTTGGCTTACTTTGTTGAAACTTGGAACAGGCTTTCAGAAAGGTATGTATTCAAATGTGTACACAGGGGTTCCATCTCTAGTCTGAAAAACGAAACAAAGTAAACAATCCGCATGTCAACCCTACAGCTGTACTTAATAAAAATGCCCTGCCTATTTTTGCTTGCCTTTTCCCTGATAATACAACAGATAAAAACAAGTTCTGTCATGAAGACCGTTGGCTTGCTCAACGGAACAGTTGAACACTGCGCTTTCCTTGTCAGGTGTACATTGACAGAACACACGACTCATAGAAACAATGCAGAGTGGTCAGTGAATATTTCACAATCACCTTGTGTTCACTACATCAAAGTACACATGAATGCCAATCAACGGTTACCGACAATACAGACTGGTGCAACAATCGAACCATCCATTCATGACTTCCTGACTCACTGTTTTCATTATGGTACATCAACTCACAATATGGCATGAAAAGAAACAAACAACAGCAAGCTTTGATCCACAAGACAACTAAGAGGAAAGGTGTCCATCACATTACATTGAATGCCTGTCAAACAAACCTGCCTACACCAACTTAACGAAATGATTAGCAAGTTCCCAGAGCCCTCTTTTTTTCTATCCTCAACGCAAATGCCAATGAAAACTTACAGTCCCGCTGGTAAGTACTGATACCAGCATCATGGCATGGAACAACTGTGTTACAGACCACACTGCAGCAGAGATGGTTCACGACAAGGAATAGTTCTTCAATTTGTTCAGCAACCTCTCGGAGAATAATCTATCTACTCGAGTTCTTGAAACACAATGCTTGTAATATATTACTGAATGTAGTGACACCGTAGTGTCCCCCCTCCGTTTCATGTTCTCAAAGCAATAACAAATGGATAACATATGAAAGGACAAAACCAAACCATCTCTCCCAAGGCCACCTCGAAAACATGACAAAACATAATGCTGGACAATGGAAGAGATGGCCTGAAGAAGTAGAAAGAAAGGAAAGGGAGAGAGGGTAGAAAAAAGACAAATACAGCCTTTGGGAAGAAGGGAAAAAAATGACAAGGGTGTGACGGAGTAAGTCAATCACCGACATTTCATGAATGCAAATAAAAAAAAAATTTGTGTTATAAAAGTAATCTTGATGTCTTGATAGTCACAACAATGAGGAAAAACAAAACAAAAACAAAACAAAAAGAAGATTCCAACAATGAACAAAATTAACCGACAGATCTACTTTGTTACTCCTGATTTTCTCGGAAATCATATATACCAAACACGTATTCACAAAACCAGCAAAAGCAACAGGGCATAAAACTGTTCAACCTGCTTCCATCTGAATCAGAATTGTTTTAAGAAAGAGTAACCTTAACCTAACTTTGCCAATGCTTTAAGCATTACAAAACTGACAGAAGTCGATGAGCAGTAGAAATCGATGAATATATTCCCTGCCCATTCTGAATAAAAATAGTGAATTTATAAAAAATCAATAACCCCATCTCATTTTCTTCACCTCTTCAAGTAGACTGATCATCTATCAAAAAAAAATCTGCCACAAATGAAAAATACAAAACAGAACGTTTCTGTATTAAAAAAAAAGATCAACAGCAACCATACCTGCAACTGACCGGCTGTTCAATCACTATTCCACCTACAACATGTACACTGCGCAACAGATGCATACTGCCGACAGCTCATCAGCACACAATTATTCTCTGGTACCCGTTTTGGTTTGCTATGTTATGGTTACGCTTTGCTTCTGAACCAAGGCAGTGCACCTTCTTAGACTACTTCCACCGACCAATTCTGACCCAATGTCATTACTTTCTACCAGAGTTTCTTGCTTTCATCAGATGCGAGGGATATGCGTTAATTTTGCCTTTGTGCACAAGTATGCACAGAGGTAGATTTGCGTGTATGCAATTATCAGGTATATTTGTAAAAGAAACTATGAGCCTTGTGTACTTTTAACTGTTGGGTTTCATGGATTGCACCACGCAAAAGGACAAATAAAAAACATACTCTCGCAGACCGCAGTTACACCCAGTTCATAGACCAACAATCCAGATTACAAGATTTGCTCATTTTTTCATAAGCTTGACAATTACAAAATACAAGGACTACACACAAGTTTATTAACGCTTCAAACGTACATTAAATATAATTTTAACCAGTATACCAACCCTTCTTACACCAAAGTCTACCCCGATGGGCAGAGAAAACTAAGGCAAAATGGGCAATGACGCTGCGCAGCTGCAACAAACTCAAATACACACACTCACTCAGGCAGTCTTACAAGTACATTTAAGATAAAAAAAAAACAACTTTTTTTTTAAAGAATAAAATATTGAAAGGTTCTTCCCAGGTCATTCATAATATCATTCCATGCCAACAAGAGAGAGCTTCGTCGATCCTGCTGACTAGCATGAACTTGACAAGGGTTCTCTCCGCCCTTCCAGGCTGCATTCCCCCAGTTTCATTCAGCAGTCCCCTTCTGAACCGTCCAGACAAGTGCTCAATCAAGAGCGGAAGAAACTACTGCAGTCCAGTTGCAATATTTCTTCAGGTACATGAACATGCTGCAACACACAACACCAGTCTTCTTTTAGCTTGAAGCTCTTGTTCAAATGTTAACTGTCAGGTGAAGAAAAGCACTTTTAGCTATACTACAGGTCAAACCAACAGCACAGAGTTCAGGTAAATATGCAGGGGCCTTCTTTTGCACCTGATGGCATCAGTTAAAGAGATTGGCTGAAGTACAAGGACAGAAGTTAGAACTACTAACACTTTCTTTGGGTATGGTATTTGTTGTGAGTATCAACATGGTATTTCAAACTCTTTTCTTCATACACCGAAGTCTCTCCATCTACACTGAATGGTACTTCCCATAAACTGTAATAAAATGTTCCCGAAATACTCAAAACAGCTGAACTAAAGGCTGTGATGAGTGAGTGAGTGAGTGAGTGAGTGAATGTGCGTGTGTGTGTGTGTTTGTGTGTGCAAGAGAGAGAGAGAGAGAGAGAGAGAGAGAGAGAGAGAGAGAGAGAGAGAGAGAGAGAGAGAGCGAGCGAGCGAGCGAGCATATGTGCATGCTTGTGCATATGTGAGGGAAGGCGCTTTCTATATATCCCTGAGCATCCATGATGCCACAAAAGACTTTTTTTTCAACAAGCAGCGTAACACAATACAATCATACGCATCAACAGATGCAAATGAATAAATGCATATGACCTGAGAGAGACTGAAAAAGAAAAGAGGAAAGTCTAGCAACTGAGCTATGGCATTTTGTAATGCAAGAACTGTTAAGACTGGTTTTTATTGTGCCTGAAGTGTCATTTTTATAGTACAGCTGTTTTTTTTTTTTTTTTGTTCCCGAAGAGTGTCATTCTTATAGCACAGCTACTAAACTTGTCCTGTCAATCACTGAAAAGATCTACCCAAGCTAACATGAACAGAAGCTTATCTTATTCCCCCAGATGACTATAATTTTTGTAATGCAGCTACTAAACTTTTCCTGCCGATCATTTTAAATAGTCTAACGCTGAACAAGAACTGAATGTGCAAATTATCATTTTGAGCTAAGATTAAGTATTCAGAATACAAATGACACCACTGACATGTGAAAAATGTATGGACTTTACCGATTTCCTTCTCAATCAGGGTTCATACAGATTTCTTGACCAAAAATTCACAGACTCTTTAAGGACTTTTCAAGCACTTAAAGAAAAAGAAATCAAGGACTTATTTCAAGGATAATAAGGTAAGGTATGGTAATGTTGCTTATAGCCCAGCCAACCGCAAAGGGCCATTTCAGGGCTGTCACCATGGTGAAGTGAACTCACCGAGTCATTCAAGGATGATTTTAAGAAAAATAATCATGGAATACTTGCACCAATTAACTTGTCCACTCTCTAGGATTTTTTCGTGTATGCGACAAAAGGCCTTGTTTTTTGTCCATCTGGGTCTGCCTGCAACCATTCTTTGGCCTTTTTTTTTTTCTTTCCAGCCAAACGATGTTGAATAGACACTTCCCCAGCATGTTGGCTTCTCAATTTCAAGACGACAGATCATTCTATCACGTTCGCAGGCTTCATGAAGCCAGTAACTCTGGTGTTTTTTACCTGTAGTAGATGACTAGTCGGTCAACTTTGACTCGGACTTCTTATACTTTTATTTTTTTCTAAAAATTCAATTTCAGATTTTCAATCAAAAGACTCATGATTTTACGCACACATTATTCAAAATCATTGGCAG
Organism: Conus betulinus; assembly: GCA_016801955.1. Classification (NCBI taxonomy): domain Eukaryota; kingdom Metazoa; phylum Mollusca; class Gastropoda; order Neogastropoda; family Conidae; genus Conus; species Conus betulinus. The sequence goes on from JADBJO010000076.1 coordinate 323,988, forward strand.
TGACAAAACTCAAGCATTTTTTCAGGACCTATGAGCAAAACCCTGATTTTTAAGGATTTCCAAGGCCTTGAAAGGAGGGCCCCCTAAATAAAGGATTTTGAAGGACTGTACAAACCCTGTCCATCCCTTACTCAACAGAGTATGCCCTACTGCAACTTTGTACTTCGAGGGGCACAAATCTTCGAAAGTGGGCACATACTATGCCTTTCAGGGATATGACAAAAACCACAGAGTAGGTATGTCATCACCTGATGCATCACCAAAAGATCCAATGATTTATTTCTTTGTCAATTTAATAAATAAAAAAAAAAAAAACTAAACTGTATGGAGAGACAGTGTGTGTGTGTGTGTGTGTGTGTGTGTGTGTGTGTGTGTATGTGTGTATCCATGTGTTACTGAATGCGATCTCTCCCACAATGCTTGATGGAGAAATAATATGCATTTATTTCACAAATCATTTCATAGAGTTTTTTCCCCCTTGGGGGAGAAATATTTCACAGGTGCTATCAGTAGATTTGTAAAAACCAGTAAGATCGAGGTCCAGTGGCTACCCAGGGCCTGGCGAGGTACATGGGCAACGCCCCTGCTAGGGGTTGAAAGAAAAACATTTTAGAAAGCAAATGAAAGGTTCTTGTTGAATGGAAAGTGGAAAATATGGCCTGAAATTAAAGCTAAAAGGTCATAAAATAAACATATAAAATACAACTAAAATGTAATTTCCTGAAGAAAAGCAAAGATCACTTCTTTCCTCTGCTTTTTTTTTTGTTTGTTTCAAATTCAATCTACACATATTTTTTTTTAATACCTTTTAATCTCCCATGCACTGTAGATTCTGAAGTAAAGAGGGACTCCAGATTGTCTTCTGAAGTTACTATGAGTACTACTTCTGACTTTGAAATCACTGAAAACTACAGCTACTACATGAATCTATTTTTGGCAGATGGCTGCAGGTACACTTGGTACAAGTAGTACCAATACAACTACTCTACAGATGCAGTCTTTGCATTCAATTTGCGATAACCACACACAAGAAATGTAGTCACTGTATAATTTGTTGTCACACTAACCGAACAGAACGCCACCCCTGGCATGTCCATCTTCTGCTGCCACAGGCCACATGTTTCGCCATTTGTATCCTTTTCTGTCATCCATTCCCTTCGCCAGCGATTATGCACGCTTTACTCCACCTCCTCTAGCTTTGAGACATCCCCTTTTGTAAAAACCGCATTGTAAACAATTTTCCGCTGTCATCCTATTGTGTAGAGCATCGACTTTCAAACATGCCTATGTCTGTGGTTTTGAATCGACCTGAAGGAAATGGAGCACTTTGTACCTCCAGCACAGGAGAGCAAGAAAATGGCGCAATTAAAACTTGATTAAAATTCAAACGAATAATGGAACTGCCATCTGATTTAAACCTATCCTTGAAAATTCATTGCTACTCAGACTGAAAAAGAACCAGCACTGATGGCGCCAGCCATTATAGAAAACTAGCATTCCCACACATAACTGACACAGCAGCACCCATGAAACTTTGTGCCGAGTGTTCTTGCATAGATCTCTTTAGCACCACTTTGGTGTAGACATGACTAGATACTTTGTGGATGCCCAGGGAAGGCATGAGCCAATCGACAGTTCACCACTGATTTCACACCTGATTGGGTGTTTCTGCCAGGCAAAATCTCTTGGATAAGATCAAGTGTTTTAATTGTTCATAACTTCACAACTTTTGATTTCCGGAAATGGACTGAGCAAAACCTTATTCCAAGACACAGCAAAAAATTTTCACGGTCAAATACCACCCAGCCCTAACTGTTGGCATCTTCACTCAGACGGAATTTTCTTCTTTCACCTGTGTGCATTTTCATCTTTACGGGAACGAAAGAGATCACCTGTTAACTCACTGCCGCCTCGTCAATCATCTGGCGGGCAACGGGTTGAGTGCTTGACACCGACGTGTCGCCCACCAAGTGACTGACCACTTTACTCAAATTTTCACATGAAGCTGTGCGATCTAAGGGAAACAATCTTGGTATCGACAGAAAGCTGAGGGTGGTACTCTCCCTTAGTGTATATCTCGTTTAATTCTACTTTTTTTTCACTCATATTATGGGATAGCTAGAGGTAAGTCTAGCTGTCTGTGTTCATCATGGTGTCGGCACTAAAGCATCAGCGACTGGAAGCGAAAAGAAACATCTCATTTCAAGAAGTACTTGAAAGAATAGTGTAAAAAGGATCAGATCAAGAGCTGGAACTGTTTTCCTAACTTGCCGAACTTTTCTAAACTGTTTTCCGAACTTGCCGAATCAGACAGAGAGGATATGAGTAATGATGGTGAGTTACACATACCAAATGATGATGAAGTTTTTGCATTTTTCTTCAAATATGTGACAGCAGCACTCTGTTTGAAGTTTGGACCATGCACAGCTGTGTGTGTGTGAAAGATACATTATTTTCATATGTTTACTACACACTGTCTTTTCTACAGTTATGATCATGTTGATTTTTCATCCATGCCTACGTGGAGAAAAAGTTTTTGCTGATAGCTGTTTTCCTACACTTTTCAAACCAGCAGTGAGTGAAGTGTGTACTGAGCACAGGATTGTAGCATTTTTTTCTAAAAGAACATGATTTGAAGTTTTCAAAACCATATAATTATTGTTGTATTCTGTTTGGTTCTGTCTGTATATTTTTTTTTGTAAAAATACCCAAAAATAGTGCGTCTCAGCATGTCACGGCTGTGGCAGAAACCTGCGTCTGCATCCAGTTAAATCCTTGAATGTGACCGCCGAACCTGCTCATCACCTGAGTTCTGCTGTTCAATCCCACTCTTGAATCCATTCATGTACACACTGTTAGTCACAAACAACTTGCCAGCACTGCGTAGTCTGATTCAAGTAGAGCTTCAGTAGTCATCGGGCTGATGAAACTATATGTTTCAACATTTCATGTACTCTAATTTAATGTGACATGCAGCAAACAGCTCAGACATTTGAGTTTTTTTTTTTTATTTGTTTAACTCTTGACAAATCAGAGCTGAAAAAAACAAAGCATCCCAAAGCTGCTTCATCTAATTGCAGAGACAGTATTTCCTAAACAATGTGGGGTAGACCATTAATTTTGTTGTTTGTTTGTTGTCAGTGAGGTCCATAAAATAAAGCCGGAATAATATGTTTACAGTTCATTCAGTCTCCTTCTGCCGATATGGAATAATATGAACTGATGGGAGTTTCTTACCTTATGAAAGACGACTAGACATCTTTATATAGAAGTGATAATGCCCAATGACAAAGCATACTCACAAAGCTGCACCAAGGAAGAATGTGCAGGCATGTGTCAGAAGTAGAGTGGGCAAGTTTTCCAGACGGAAGATCCCTGATTTGGTCACAGGTGCTTTCGCAGGCACTCGACGAGGCTTTGACCCAGGGTGCCGAAAATTTTTCACTCCAGTCTCTGGAAAAAACAAACAAACAAACAGTGATAAATAAATTTACATGCGAGAGCGTGTGTGTGTGTTTTGTGTGTGTTTTTTTGTGTGTGTGTGTGTGTGTGTGTGTGTGTTTTTGTGTGTGTGTGCTTGTGTGCGAAGGAAGCAGCACTGTCAAAGCAAACACAAACTAAATTTGTTGGGAGAGGGTATGATAGGTGCTGACAAACAACTGCAATAACCCCAAAGTGCCAAGATGTGACATTTGTTAGGTTTGCTTCTTTCCTTTCATTTTGGAAAGAATTACTGTCAGAAGTAATAAACGTTTCATGGGAACAGTCCTACACCCAAATCTGAACTTTAGGTCAGCTGGTGAGTTTCCTATGTTGCGTAACAAACCTGTCAGAATCTCACAATGGTCTCCTTCACCGACATTTATAATTCATATGCTTACTTCATCTGAATATTTTCATTCATTTGCCAATGTTCTCTGTGATCTTCCAGTAGGTAGTGGCAGCCGAAGCAGCGCTCTGTCATCAACTGGTACTGCACACCGATTTTGCTCATTTTCCATGCACCTTAAGCTCTTATTCTTGCATGTTGTGGTTTGAACAATATGTCAAAATAAAGTTCAATGTTTCCTCTTTTGAATGAGCATCATTTCAAGTATGAATGTTTTGTGAAGAAATAAATACTTAAGAGAGAATGAGGTGTGTGATCCACTTACTTCCGTCACGCATATGGCGCTCGCGGCCATTTTTGGTCAAGTCAGATTTTGACAAAGTGCACTTTCTTACCAAATGTGAGTATGGACAATGCACATGGCTATATAAGGTACCAAAATAAAAGGAATTTAATGTAGAATTTTACTACAAGAGGGCAAAATTCAACACTGTAAAAATGAAAATACAGGGCAAAGTTTTTGTAACATTTCCGGCAATTTTGGATAAAAAATACGACCACAGACACATGATTTCTGTACTCATAATGAAGTATAGACTGTACTCTTTCGATTGATGTACAAGGTTAATCTATTCATTGCCTGTCCTAGTAAATTCTGCCATTAAAAACGAGTGACCTGTGAACCAAATTGTCGTCTGCACATGTACCTTCAAAACGAAACATGGACAACACCCACTGGAACTTCGAAGAACAAGATCTTGAGAATCTTTGCATGAAATTGTTAAGAATCGCAGCACATCGCACACAAATGATGTTTTGGAATACTGATATCACTCTGCACTATTTTCTTTATTAGGTTAAGAGATATTTGCAAAACTGTCAGGCACGATGTGAATGCATGAAGTACAAAATCTCATTTGACTGGAAATGGAGTTTTTTTTTTCCACTTTTCACATTTGTGGTTTAGACAAGGAAAACAATGAAAAAGTGAATGATCGTGTTTTGCCGAGGGAAGTTAAAGGGAAGTAATTAACTTCAACCTGGTCATCCGACAAACACTATCGCTTCAAGTTTTGAAGACGAAAATGTTTTCGAACAACTATCACAATGAAAATTCCCTTAATTGCTATTGATAATGGATCCATATAACACGACTTTCTTGGTTAAGCCCCGTTTATACAAATGCGGACAAAAAGTCTCGAATCAATGTGAAGTTTTTTTTTTTCTTTTTTTTTTTTTTTTTCTCAGTAGTGCCGAGTAGGCCTGTAACCAATTTTTATTATCTGAGAAATATTCTCTCCTGATAATGAATATTGAAATGATGATTCTCAATGTTTACCATACACTATCAATGTAATGTTCAATATTCATGTCAAGATAGGATCCTCTGTTTTATGCAATCAAAGGCATTTTTAGTCTGCTGAAAATTGCATACACACACACACACACACACACACACACACACACACACACACACACTCTCTCTCTCTCTCTCTCTCAACTCAAACACACTGAGGCTGGCACATAAAGGCAGACACCCACATGCTCAAATAAGCATGCACGTAACATATTTACACGTACACCTCTTCCTGTTTTCCTGCCTGAATTCATAATATTCTATGTGAAGCACACGCAGGCATGTGCAAGCACACACACACACACACACACACACACACACACACACACACACACACACACTCACTCTCTCTCTCTCTCTCCCACATTTTTTTTCTGTCTGTTTTGCTTTTTCATGAGAACACATAATATGTCAGCAATTGTGTGTGTGTCTGTGTTGTGGCGTGGGGGGTTAGCAACTGACTCGGTGACTGCATACATTGAAGAAAGACACCATTGTAAAGTTTATGAATGGAAATGTGAACTTACTTGCATAAACACACCAGTGTCAGTTTGTGAACAGAAACTTCTAATTAATTGCAGAAATATTCATAATGTAGCTTCCCAAGGAGATAATGTGTAACTGTATCACTATAAATAATTATATGTACATGTGCTTATTCTAAAAAAGAAACAGTACATGATCAGTCATGAAAATGTCTTTAAGTGTGGAGCATAAACATATGTGCACACTCATTCAGTGTTAGTAGCAATGAATATTTCAGCTTCAAGAAATTAAATGCAAGTTTACTTGCATGCACAAAGAACTTATGTAGGCTTAGTTTGATGTCTACTTATTCTGTTGAAACACAAATGCTTAAATCAGTTCATACACTGATACAGCTAGTGTTTCTATATATGCTGAAACTGTCATTAGACATAAAATATGCCCTTTTTCGTGCTGCCTTTTTCCAGTGTTCACTAGACTATGATCTGTTTTCCTTGCTTCCGGCAAAAAAGCAGCAGCATTGGCTCAAAGAACTAATAAGATCAATGAAATAGTGCGGCAGATGAAAGTTCACAGGGGACCATGCTGCACTGCAGCTGATGTCAGCCGTTTGCTGCTTATGTATTGCACATGCAAAGATCAGGCTGCAGCAATGAGCTGACATTCACTACCACAAGGTAGTTCTTGGAAAAAAAATCTCTACTCCTGTGATTGGGGGGTACAGTCCAGGTGTTGAGTGCCAGTCCTACTTCAGCTGCATGTCCTGCTAGTGGCAGACACCCTGAAAATTGTCGTCCTGCTGTTCCTCCTGCTGATGATTGTGTACCTTCTGCTGCTGCAGCCAACTTCCAACCTGCTAAAGCTGTTGAAGTAAATCAGCCAGCACCAAATTCTCCAAATCCTCCAGATCTTGCTCCTGCTCCTGTCCCCCCTTAAGGAAACGCTGGTTGCCACTGTGGCCATGGTCCTGCTCCACCATCCTCAAAAAAAGCCCGGAGACATCACGGTGCTGCTCAAAGCTCGTCCCTGAATCTTTCAACTGTGCAATTCCACACGGTGATGGACACCAGTCGTCTTTCACCAAGTACCAGTTTGGCAAGTTGGGAGATTTGGTTGCCGTCCATTACGATGACGATTTCTAGATTGGTGAAGTTGTTGAAGTCATCTCTCTAGAAGAAGGTAAAATCAATTTCATGGAGAAGTGCAGCATTAGGAAGACAGCATTTGCTTGGCCCAAAGTTGCAGACAAATGGAAGGTCCGTAGAAACTTTGTGTTTGCCTGTGGGAAGGACATCAGCATTGCTCCCATCTCATCTTCACAGGGTTCATACCAATTAGTCAAAACAAAATTCCATACTTTTTCCATACCTTTCCAAGACCTCAGCAATATTTTTCCATGACCCAAATCCAGGACTAAACCCACCCCCATCTCACCTCCCACTCACCCCTCAACCTTCATATTATATATGCGCGCTTCACTCACACACACACACACACACACACACACACACACACTTTACCATTAAATGTAATTTAAAATTTACACAATTCTACTCACACCTGAAAATGTATCTTGATCCCAGTTTTACTTTTTGATTTCTTCTACTTTCTTATTTATCAGACTTAAGCAGGTCTTTCACACAAATTTCCAGTTTCCTCTTCTTTGTTCACACTGCCAGCACTTGAATCACAGTATCATTTAACAGTCACAGTTCCTTTACATGCAAAGAGTAGCCATTTAGATGTAACAGGGTTCCCACTTCTTCACAGGAAAAAAATTCAAGGGTTTTTCAAGGGTTTCTAAAGGGGATATTTTAATTTTTAAGGGGCAAATTTAGCCGTACAATTGAAAAAAAAGAGTGAATAATAACCTTACACATGTAATCCAGCCATGATGATAAGGTGATTACACTTCTGTAGTCTTTTTCCACGCTCAATATCATGTATATACAAAAAAAAAAAAATGAAGTCTTTATACAGAAATTGAGAAATCAGAAAAAGAAAACTTTCAATCTGCTTTCCGGACCAGTATCTGACATGAATGTCCAGCTGCTTCTGTTTCAAGTCCTTGCTCAATGATTCATCAAAAAGCATGACATATTCATTGCAGCTGCAGCCGAGGCCTCCTCTCTAGCACATTTCAGGAGGGAGCTCAGCAAACTTTACTTTTAAAATACAGCCACTGTATGTGCTGTCGTGTGGAAGTGTGTGTGAATGGTTGGCGGGCCTGGACTAGCCTAGTGCTTGTTCTGGGCAGGATAGGGAGCAGGGTAACCCCTTTTTAAAAGGTGAATGTGGGTAGCCTTCCTGTAGCTCCCACACTAACTGGTTTTTTTTTGTTGTTTTTTGTTGTTGTTTTAAAATGGAGTGACTGATGGCGGAGAATGAAGCAAAATTTAGAAAGAGAGGGGGTTAGTTACGCCAAGGACATTGACAAACAAAGCACAGGACAAGACACAATGCAATTCGACCTCTTGGATCTTCTTCAGGAAAAAAAAAAAAAAATCACATTTAACATTTAGGACAGTACAAAGAACCGAAAGACTTATCTGTCCATGTGGTAGGAAGAATGGCCGCCAGACGGAAACGACAGAGGGGATTATGGGAAAAAAAAAAGGGGGGGGGGGGGGGGGGGGGGGGGGGGGGGGGGGGGGGGGGGGGGAGTGAAATGATGGGGTTGTGTAGCTGGTTTAGTGGGTGGTGTGATATATATTTGTGATGGTTGTGGTTAAGGTGGATTGATAATAATGCTAAGTAGGGGGGGGGGGGGGGGGGGGGGGGGATTTTTATTTATATATATTTATATATATATATATATATATAGATATAGATAGATAGATAGATAGAGAAGGGATAGTAATGATAATAATGATAGTGGTAGTAATTATAATAACTAGATGAATAAAATGAAAGTAACTGTAATACAAAACAATTAAGTGAATAGATAAATTTTTTTTTTTTTTTGTTGTGTTTGTGTGTGTGTGTGTGTGTGTGTGTGTGTGTGTGTGTGTGTAGGCTAGCTGGTAGGTAAGTTAGGGGGAGGGGTGTGGTATGAATGTTGTCTTTTTGAACAAGAAACAAGAAAGTAGGGTTTTTTTTTTTTTTTTTTTTAACAAACGCGCACTTAAATGAGTCACTTAAAGTCTATGGAGACGACGTGACGATTGATTTGAAGATTCAGTCTGTGATTTCACTCTTTTTTTCAGTTCTGACAGAAAAAAAGGAGCAATGCCAAAAGTTGCAAGATATCTACTTTTGGTTTCCCCACACCGATAGTTCGTCGCAATCGAGGAATATGGAAACATTGCTGCAAACAGTTTCGCGTTGTCTTCAGCAGATCGAAACTGTGATGATTGTTGATGGCATGAATCGTCCACAACACTTCAGATTTCAACACATCTGTCCCACTTGCTGTTATTGTGGACTGGCTGACGATTCTTACTGAGGAAAGGGTCTGACCCGATTTGATGAATTTGATGATTGCCGAACGAAGTCCGTAAGACTACCGACGGCCTACTCGCTTTATCCAATTCCACGTATTTTTTTTCCTTTCCGTGATTTGCAACCGCCGATTCGCCCATTGTCCGAACATCAACGGTCTTTTTGCACACTTTACAAAAAAACGCATGTTTGTTGTCTCTGCATTCAGTGATCCAGCTTCGATATTCTTCCTTCTGTAGCCACAACGGATCAAATGCGTAATTTCCCTTTGGCATGATGACAGACGCAACAGTATCGGACTTCGCCGAGATGATAGAGCATGGCGCCCTTTGTCGGAAGTCGAACTGCGCATGCGCAAACGATAAACGACTATTGAATTGCTTCCCTTTGCTTGAAAAGCAGACGACACGCAACACGATTCGAGAGGCGAAAATCGATGTCCGAAGTATCGTTCGCGTTTGTTCTCCGATTCGTCTTCAAATGTTACGGTCAGTTTTGGTCCGAAAACGATTTTTAAGGGGATTTCAAGGGATGGTAGGGATATCTGCAGTTTTCAAGGGCCTTTTTGACCCAGTTGAAATTTAAAGGGTTTTCAAGGGTCTTCAAGGGGCGTACGAACCCTGTGTAATGTAAAATTGACACGATCCCACTCACACCTGAAAATGTATCCTATCCCAGTTCTACTTTTTGATTTCTTCGACTTCTCATTTATCTGGGCCTCAAGAACAGAAACTTCAGCTGTCTTGTCCTTAGCAGATCTACGGAGAGCATTTGACTTTGCTATGAAGGTGAAGTTTTTGTGTTCTTTCTGCTTTCTCAGCAAACTCATCAGCAGACTTAAGCAGGTCTTTGACACAAATTTGGCTCGAAATCTATTGCCGTCCGATGCTTTTTCGATCCAGTTCTGGTACTGGCTATTGGTCAACCACGCTTGGCTGAATACACACTTTCCCATTTTTTAAATTCTTGCCGTGCAGGCGCAAACGATTGAGAAAAAATCATAGAACGGAAGTTGGGGCTGGGAAAATTGCGCACATGCGCACTCGACACAAGGGAGACTACTCGGACGGCAAAATAAATAATTCTGCAGTTCGGATGCGCGAGTGTTGACGGGGTGGCAAATCGACATCGACCTTTTCCGAAATTTGATGTAAATAATTTTGTTTCAGTTCATGACTTGAACGTTCATGACGGAGCTCTGGAAATTTCATGACTTTTCCAAACCCTGCTGGGTAAAAGCAAATTTTCCAAGACTTTTCCAGCCCTGAAAAGCCTTTCCATTTTTCCAAGACTTTTCCAGACTTCCAGGACTCTGCTTTTATAATGTTTTTTTTTTTTTTCGCATAATGACAAGAAGTTGTACTGAAATTCACTTCAGTGCACTTCAAAAAGTAAATGCAACCATAGGCACTAGTGTTTTATGTAAAATTCCCCATGTTGGGATCTTCAAAAAGTAAATGCAACCATAGGCACTAGTGTTTTATGTAAAATTCCCCATGTTGGGATCATTTTTTTTTTTTTCAAAATTATTTCTTTTCTAACTGAAAATATGAAATTGAAAATAATGGCCATTTTGAAACAGGAAAAATCTGGTAAATTTTACATAATCTGACATGTAAAAAGTGGTTGTTATATTCTTATTACTGACCATATGAAAGGAAACACATCTCCAAACAGACAACACTAAGTTTAAGGCTACTTTCTATTGATTCTTGTCTTCAAAACTTGTGCATGCTTGACACTTATGGCATTTCGTGTCATCTGTTGGCCATTTGAAACTGTAAAAACTGATAATATTCGGGGGAAAGAATTGTAATTGCATGTACTTATTGGAATTATCAACATACATCACAGTACCAAATTTTGAGGCAATAACTGGAGTGGTTTAAAAGTTATGACAGTTTATTGTATATTTGTTGTGAATATGGTCTGTCACTGCACTTTTTGCACATTTTAGCAAAAGTAGCCTCCATATTTCATAATTTTGAACTCCTATGTGCCTACAAAAAATTGGACTTATACTACATATTAAGTACACTGGAGCAATGAAAGAAAATACGAGCCTCAAATAATTTTGTTAAAATTACAGAGCCTCAAAAAATGGTTAAATGTGCAAATGTGACATTTTTAAAATGTGAAAACTCATTTTTGGCTTGTTGCTGAAGAAAAACTATGTCTACAATTGGTATGTGTATTTGTTTTACTGTAAGTACATGTTGAGGTCTGCAAGTTTGTAAAAAAAAAATCAGCTGTGCGTTTTGTGTTATTTGGCTGCTCCAGGTCTTCAAAGTTGCTCCAAATCGCCATTTTGACTAACGTTTTGGAAAGTGTCAAATTTTAAATAACAATATCTCTGGAGCAAAATAAGGCAGAACAGTAATTTTTTTTTTTCTTTTGAAAATATATATTAGAAAAAGACAAAAGTAACATAATCTACAGCAAGAATATTTTTGGCTGCCACTACCTACTTTCAGCATACCATCCTGTTTCCTCTTTGAAAATTCAGCATACTGGTCTCCATTCTCTCATATGTTTTCAGTACACTGGCCTATCTTCTCCCTGATGTTTTACAAAACTAGCCAACCTGTTCTTTGATATCTCAGTGTATTGGCCTTCAAATTACCTTCAAATATACAAAATATCAGATACAGAAATGCGTGTGGCAAAAGAACTTAAGCCTGACACTGAATTATGGCCATCCTAGTAATCCTGAAAAATATGAACAACTCTATCCTGAAATTTATCAGGGCAACCTATCACCGATAAGAAGAATTAAAACTCATATAAGTATATATGCATGCAACCTCATGCATATGTGCAGAAACACAGTATCAAACATGAATGAATTACTGACCCTGGTGGCTGGATTTCAGGTCCACTTGACCAGTCCCATATCCAATCAGAGCCTGGATCCTGAAACATACAACAGGGTTACTATTCGTTCAGATTTTTTTTTTTGTTTTCTTCTTTTTTTTTTCTTCTTTTGGCTCTCTTATCTTCCATGACCCAGTACTGGAGAAGGGGGAGAGGGAGGTGGGAAGAGGGCAGAAGAGTAGGACGGCATGGGGGGCAAGACAGGTATTTGGGGGCTGAATAGGTTGGAGCAAAGTACTCAGAAACTCAAACTGTTTGACCTCTTGTGTTTTTGTTTTATCAGGAATAGCTTTTTTGCCATGTGCACGTGGCAGCAAGCCAGCTGTTCCCATTGGTGACAGCAGCCTAAAAAAAAAAAAAAATGCTGGTTTTCCATTTTCCAATGAATGGATACAATCATGTTTAGTACTTAGTTTTACATGCTAGCCAAATCAAATGTAATTTTTACTGTACAGACGGTACTTTTGATGCAAACAGCATAGAAAATGGAAGACATTTTGCAGGTCTGGCTGTCAAATTCTTTATAATTACTTTCTTCTTTTTATGTCACTATGGTCTTTTGGTATCTACTTAAAAGCATTTAACTGTATATTGAGTGCAAAGTTCATGTTTTACTCTTTCTGTTGATATATAACAATAGGCTTTTAGTTTCTGCAAAGGTGCTAAATAACATTAAAACTAAAAGAACATCTGTCCCCAAAGGAAATAATTCATCATGTGGCCTGTTGTAAAGACTAAAGAATTAAAAAAGTTTGTGGATTTGCTGATGTTGTGACATGTTCAACATTCTGAATAGACCGGTGTATAAAGGCACATGTGCATGAGTTTTTTTGTGTGTATGTGACACTTGTATTCTGCATCTCCAGCATGTTAGCACTGTCCATCCCAATATCAAATTAAAAATTCAAGAGAGACTCCTCGATTTGAGATGTAATCTGCATTCAGTGATTTTGGGCTTACGGGCGTACGTGTGTGTGTGTGTGTGTGTGTGTGTGTGTGTGTGTGTGTGTGTGTGTGTGTGTGTGTGTGTGTGTGTGTGTGTGTGTGTGGAACCATGTGATAAGATTAGGCTTTTATTTTCTGTTGAAGCAGTGCAATTTTCTGACATGAGTTAATTTTCAATGATGATTACCAAAGCTTTAGACCAATTTATCTATATTACATCTGGGGAAAATCTACTTCAACACTTCTTCAGACATGGAAGAAGAGTCATCAATTATACTGTTCACCTTGTTGTACATATCTGCAAAGGCCAGATTCAAAACACAGTCACCTGCTTCTTTGATGCCACACAAAAATTTTGATGCAATCTGGCATGTAATGCTGCCCAATGCCATGTACAAAACTGGAGTCTCTAAAATACAAGTTGAGTGATATAAGGCGGGCTTCTCCAAAGATATCTTCACCTTCATCTATGTATATATGGGTATGAGGGAGGACAACGGGGGATGAGGGTGGGGGGTGGGGGATCATAATATGCATGCGCTCGTGTGTGTGTATAGTGTCCATGTGTGTGTGTGTGTGTGTGTGTGTGTGCGCGCGCGCGCGAGCATGTGTGCACACATTCTTTTTCTTTTTTCAACAATTTCCCAAAACAAGAAAAGAAAAAATTGGGAAAGGCTAATACCAGGGAAAAAAAACTGTCTTCCTCTTCACTTTATAATTCATTCTCTCCCTCTCTTTCACTGCCAGTATGTCAATGTTCTTGATTACTATTAATTAAATATCAAATGCTTATAAATTGCATTTCTATCCATTGCTATCGTGCAGTCTCATGTATCTCACCGGCCCTGGTGTTGCTTAACACACACAAACACATATACACACACACAAATTCTCTCATTTTCTGTTTGTGTGAGAATGCACACCTCTCCCAAGAGCTGAGTCATGCATTCACAGATGAGGCGATGACATTTGGGTTGGTACACCCTTACAGCTTGTTTTCAACCGGTGCAAGTTGTGAAGGAGGCTGCCTCAAGCTTTTCATTATTGATGATTGCAGCATGTGCTTTATGTCTACTGGATCATTTCATATGAAACCAATTTTTTCCCCTGCCAAGGCCTCACTTTAATGCTTAATAGCACGGCCTGCCAGAACAAAAACCAGCAACATCAATAATCTGGCATTAAAGTTGTGTGCCAGTCAATTTGTGCAAACATTTTTTTTTGCGAAGTTTTCCCAGCAATTCTCATTTCCAGCCTTTTAGCCCAAGGTTTTCACTGTTTAGTTTGAAGATAAACAGAACTATTTTCTTTCTCTAACACAATACTGAAAGTATATCTACACCATGGCGTGAAAAGTCATTTTTCAAACTTCTTGTAACTCCTCACCTTGAGCTTCTGGTAACTTGCAACAGAATTTGTTGGAAAGACTGTGCACCAAAAATTAAGCAAGTATTGGAGGCAGCCACTCTAAGTTTATTTCAGTATACACATTTCACCATGTGTCACAATGTATGAAATAAATCATATTTTGGGATATTTATTTCATAGTAAATCATACTAAAAAACAAATATATCATAAAGGAAGATAAAACATCAACAAACAGAAAACTGTTTTATCTCAAGCATGTGGTTAGATTTTGTGACTTCTAGCCTGCTATCCATGAGGCTATCTTCTGTGGCTGGTATTTTCACACAGTCCGGAACTTAACTTGCTTTCAGTAATTTCAGTACCTTCAGCCCTCCAACTCAGCTGTGGTCAGTCATATGACTCCCGAAGGAAAGGAGACAGGGGTAAGAAAAACAATATACATGGAACCTAAACTTGCATTCATTTTAGTACACAGTAAGTCTGAATAATATTTTCACTATTTCGTTTCTTTTAGATGTAATTTCCAGGACATCAAAGCCAACAGAATTCCTCAATTACTTTGACAGTATACAATACTGTATCCCATTAATGCACAACCCGTTATCATCTGGCACCACATTTTTAAAAACATGATTTAAAACATTTTAACAAAGAAAGATTTCAGCAGAAGTCTTTTACGATGAATGGGAGAAGAAAGTGGGAGATTTATCTTCCCTGAAAGTGAAACTTTTTTAAGCAATGAATTGCTTTCAAAGTAAAACATGCAGACTTGTTGATCAATTTGATAAATCCTTCCACTCCTTAGCTTTATTTGTACTGCTTAAATTTTTCTGCTTGATCCGCTGCGACCCTCTTACCTGTAATGCCTGAAGCTTTGATTTGGATCTACCGTCATAATTTCCAAGCTGTAAAGTGTTCTAATATATGTAAACTGCACCTGCCCATATTTTTCTTAATTCTGGAGGGAAAAATATTCTTTTTCGTGATCAGCTGAATAGGCTACCCTCCTCCCCCTAATACCAGTGAAACTGATGAATGTGAGAGCCGCCTAAACACAATGATAACTAGGAACAAGATCTCTTCGGTGTAAGTAAGGTAGACAGACGCCTACCCTGCGCTGAAGAGATCCAGCTAAGAGACAAACTCGTTCATTTTCACTGTCCTACTTGTTTGTGTCTTGCCTGAAGAAGACCTAAGTGGTTGAAACGTGTTGTGCTTTGTCTTGTGACTCGTTTGTCCACGTTTCTCTTGTTGTTTTGCTGACATTATTTAAGATTTGTTTAGATTTCTGCCTGCAGTCAGTCATCTCGCTTTGCAACTAGGAACAAGAAACAAAAGATGTGTAAACATCACACTTTTCAACTGTCTATGGTAAATGATTTTATAACATTATGAGGTAGAAAGTAAATGATTAAAGTTTGCTTTCTTTTTCTAACACACAAAACAACAAACAAACTGGTGTTTACAAATGATCCAGGCTGAAGGTCTGTTCAGTAGTGACAGCAACAGTAGTGGCAAAAATTTAAAAGCAGACTAATTTAGAAATATGAATAACTGTGAATTTATGAACGTCATAAATTATGAGTATTGTAGAGAAATAAATATATTTTTACAAGAAAATTCTGGAGATCCATGTCAAAGTAGCTGCATTAAAAATCTGTCAGTTGCAAACTTTCAAAGTTGGAAACCAAGCCATATTGACAAAAGTGAAATTGCAGACCCAAAAAGAAGTCAAACTTTAAACATCATTCTCAGTTCCAGATAAATCCACAAAAGAGGCTGCTACTGGCATGATTGCTGCAAGGGTGAGAAATGAGAGAAAAAAATAAAGGCTTTTAACTTGAAAACTGCAGTAAAAAAATATTTCATTTTACAACTTTCTGTTTGATTTGCTCTCTGTCTTACCTCTACAGCTCTAAGTTTTGATTTGAATTTCTTAAACTGGTGATTCAAGTCCCCTGAAAATCATTGTGTCAAGGTGTTCCTGGTTTGCTATCTTTCCTCATGACCCCTGAGCCATATCTATAAAAGTATAAAAGGACTAACATGTCACTACTGCAAGTGTGAAGATATCAATTTCTTATATAATGATTTCTTTTTCCTTTCAAACAACTATTCTTAAAGTGTAGTACATCACAAATTTTTAGAACAATTTTTAAAGTGTAGTACATCAAATTTTTTTAGAACAATTTTAGACTGTAAGTCTACTTGAAATCGTACCAACACAGCCTGCTATACCCGTCTCAGTACACAAGGAAGACCGCAGTCACACTCACAGCACATTCCCTCAAACTTTTTTTTTTTTTTTTTTTTTACAAGGCATTTTCCTTTTCAGACTACAACAAAATGCAGTGGAAAAGTCCAGACACTCCTATAGAATTCATTCTTTAAATTCACCTTTCTACTGCTCAAAGTTGGCAAGTCCAAACCATCATGTGTCCAGGCCAACTTGCCATATGCTTTGACAATGCTCACAATTTCAGGCAAAGCAGTGAAGTGCTTGTTGCCAACATAGCCACATCGCGTGTAAAAGTTTAGCTTCGCACTGATCACATCAGTGTATGTCAAACCAGGTTCTACTATTTGCGGAGACTTCAATCTTTTTCATGTCAGCAACAATACTCTCAAATCAATTCATTTCTGTTTGTTAGAAGCTGTTCTGACTTTTTCATTAATGTGGTGGTATGAAAGTTCAAATGTAAAATGCAGGAATGTTCTGGACAAAGAAGTGATGTAGGTGAAAAGATCGTAGTTTAGTCAGAACAGCCTATGCGAGTTGCACAAATGCCCTGTGACTCACAAATCCAGGGCAACTTCGTGTGACAATTTTCCCCCACTATTAGATTGTTCGTCTTTGTATTTGTCTGACTTTATTCAAGTTTAAAAGGCTGTGCCAGTCTTGAATAAAAGTTACTCTGTGTTAGGTTTCCTTATGGGAGCAAAGACTACCCCACTTGTTTACTGTTTATTGTACCAAAATGAATCAATGAATTAATAAAATCAATAAATTGATAAATAAATGAGATAAAAGGAAAATAAAAAAACTAAAAAGTAAACAAAAAATACTCATTAACTAATTAAAGAGAATGTTATCTTGAAGCTGCAGTGTGAGTGTGGCATATGTACTAAAAGATAGGAGTAAGAAAATCAGAATTTGGAAACTTGAAGCATGTATTATAATAAAATGACTAGCTGGTGTTTGTTTGTGTGTGTGTGTGTGTGTGTGTGTGTGTGTGTGTGTGTGTGTGTGTGTGTGTGTGTGTGTGTGTGTGTGTGTAGCTGGTAGCATTCACTTAAAAGTCTTATTGAAAATTGTGGCAATGTGTATTTAAAACATTTTTACTGTTGAATCATATATCCATAAATTATAGAACTTGGTATATAAAAAAAAAAAAAAAAAGTTCTTCAAGTTATCATTAATCATGCGCTTTCTTTCATTCACAGTCTCTGAATTCAAACAATCCATTTTCATCACTGATAGATCAAAACAAATGTCCAGTTATTAACTGTGTTCAGTTTATTCAAAATTTTATGTGTGTGTGTGTGTGTGTGTGTGTGTGTGTGTGTGTGTGTGTGTGTGTGTGTGTGTGTGTTTGCATGCATGCGTATGTATGCGTGTGTGTGTGTGTGTGTGTGTGTGTGTGTGTGTGTGTGTGTGTGTGTGTGTGATAAATTTCAGAAGATGACCAGTACCTGCAAGAATCTGACAGTAGCACTGAAGAAGAACCACAAGAGCCAGATCATTCAGCACTTTTGGAACATGAAATAAATATTTGTCATCAGTCTTCTGATGATGAATCAGACTATGAATTTCCATTCAATTTCTCAGGCCAGGGACAGTCAGTAGCAGTTTTCTATGATGATGCATTTTACATTGGTCAAGTACTAGAAATTGTTAGACCTGACATTGCTTGCATTTCCTTCATGGACCAGAAAGGAACAGAAAACCTGTTTAGATGGCTGTTGTCAGACTCCACTGGGGAAGTTGCAAGTAAATATGTCTTTTATTCAGACTTCAAAATTCTACCAAAGAACAGAGTTTGGAGCATTGACTGTACCCAGCGGGGAACCCTGAAAAGAAGATACAAACAATATGTTAAAAAGTACTGTTAATGTTGGGGTACAGAATGGAGATAGCCAGTTTTTTATCTTAATGGTGATTGAAAAACAGGAACATGGAAAGAGGGTGATTTTTCTGGTATTTGAAAAGTTTTTAAGACAGTGGTGATTTACTGTTCCTTTTGGACATATATTTGCCTGTTATTTGGAACATATTTGCTTGGTGAAATTCTTGAGCATTTGATTCTGTCCCCGTGATAATGACGGAATATATGTGGAATGTAGGTGATTTTGTTTACTTTGATGTAATTTGTACATAAAGGTGAAGGTTGAACTCATGGATGTTTTTACCTTTAGGTTCCTTCTTCAATGCTGATTATTTTGATACCTATACTTTGTCTGTAGCATGTGTCGTTCCAGAGTTATGGGTTGTTAAGTAACGGTACCCTGTGTTTGCCACAAAATGACACGTCGACAAATCAGCATTTTAGTCATTTTTGAAGAGGCACAACTAAAAAATAAATAATCATTGAGCTCTGGAAAAAAATAGGCTCAGTGTATCCATCACAGATAATAACTCTGCCAATCTGAGAGTATATTAGGTGAATAGTTCAGAAGATATGAGGGTCCAAACATGGCCCTTGGCCAAAACGTGAAAAAACGCCATTTTTTACCCAATTTTAAAGCTCAATATCTCAAAAACTATTAAACCTATGGCCTTGAAATTTGGCATGTGTATCACTTTTAATGGGGTCTTTTGAAAAATACAAGAACATTCCATATTTTTTCAAGTTAAAAAAATGGCTGGACCTACCTACTTTCAGTTGTTTGCTTTTGTTTGTTTTCAACATTTCAGCATTTTACATAACTAAAAATGCTGTCCATATGGTCTTACCAGTCTTGTCCTCCCATCTCCATTTCCCCAGTCTGTGTTGGTGGGACTTGGTGGGCTCTTGGGGCTGTGACAGAACATGGGACAGAATGAGAAACAATCAGATCATCTCCAGTTTGGAATAGAGACAGATTTACTGAATTCCTGAAATCAAACTGTATATATATAAAACAATACCCTAGTTTCATAAGTTGGTTTAGCAAAACAGAAGACTATCTGTGAAATTTAAATCAAACTAGATGTAGTGGTTAGCTTCAGTTCAACTTGCTGTTGAGGAGGAACATTCACATAAAAGCTGTGCACGGGTATAAAGTCAGATGCTAAAAAATCACTATATATGCATGACCTGATTGATAACTTTCAGGCTTGTAACAGGTAAGCAATTTGTTCAAAATGTTGATGAAAAGATAAATCTTAACCTAAGTTAAAAAAAAAAAAAAAAAGGTGAATTAAAAAGAAGTGATCCCTGGTAAGACTGCAATTTGAATTACAAAATCCTTTGATGTGGGACAAATCCACTTCCAAACAATGTTCAGCAGAAAAGATCAATTTTGTCCTGAAGGAAAAGAGTCGAAAAAATACGCAAAGTTTTGCAAATGCCCGGCATACAGACATGAACTTGAGGACAGAGGGTGAAGGGACACCAGTTTTGCGATGCAAGAAAACAAAACATGCTCAACAGCAGAAAAAGGATCCAAGAGAAAGCCCGTGTGCTGTCTAACTGCCCAATTCCGGCACAGTGACTTTAATGCATCACAGTGTGTAATGGCCTCCCCTTCACCCACCTCACATGTTAAGACTTCTCCCTTAGTTTAAGACCCTTCTTTTGCATGTGAAATTTTCATGGTCTTTAAATATATATTTTAGTGTGTGTGTGTGTGTGTGTGTGTGTGTGTGTGTGTGTGTGAGTGAGAGTGCGTGTGAGTGACAGCGCGCTCACACACACACACGTGTGTGTGTGTGTGTGTGTGTGTGTGTGTGTGTGTGTGTGTGTGTGTGTGTGTGTGTGTGTACAATGGTACCTTTAAAACTATTAGAAACGGAAGAAGGAACTTATCGCACATTTCTGTCTCAACTTTTTAAGTGAAGCATACTGAGCAAGGTCTTCTTGTTAACACCTTCATGAAAGTTCTTGTGATAGAGTATTTTTTTGGGGGGGGGGGTGGGGGGGGGGTTGTAAATGCATCCTTACCAAGGATACATTACATTTCAAGTTATGTACACCACACCCACAATCATAACACAATATTTACAAACACATAATATTGAAAAGACGATGGGATACACTTGCATACCTGTCATGAAAGATCTACATTTGGGATCATAGCATAACTTTAAGTGGTTTACCTCCCTCTTGCAGAAGACTCTTTGCTATTTGCATATGACGTTGTTCTTGATTCACGCTGGGCATCTATCAGCAATTTCTCAAGGTTTCCATTGTAAATTGAGGTCTGATGCGGCGTCTCAATTGTAGGTTCAGCTACAGCCCCTGCATTTTGCTGCATATGCAGTTCCACCCATGAGTCTGAAAGAAACACAGCAAGAACATTTGATAAGTTGAATCTTACCAACACATGTAAGTTTTTTCTATGTTTAGCCAATTTTAACATAAAGATAACTAGAGACAGATGATATTTCCTTAAGTCTGATCTTCCCACCATCATTTTTCAAGCAAATTGTTACTACAGTTTAACTTTAAGTACATCAATCTATGCATAAGTATAACTGAACGTTCGCATTGCCCTAAATACAGAATACCACTTTCTTGATGACAAATTCACAAATCTATAAATAAAACGTAAACTAGTCGCTTTCATTTGATTTGTCATTTTAATGTAAGTAAAATGTGAAAGCTGTTATCATGTCAATGGCAAATGTCAAAATAATACCTCTTCCAAGAGCACACAGACTCACAGTCACACTCACACACATGCACAGACTCACAGTCATACTCGCACACATGCACACACTCACATATGTGCAATCTATTTCGTTTGTTTTGAGAAAAAAGTTTACAATCCTTTTTCTTTTCATTCGCATGATTTGAATTTTCAAAATAAACTTTTTTGTCAAATAGCTTTCACCTTTTTGGAGTACATGATACTCATCATTTGTTAACAGGACTTTGGGTTCAACGCTTTTTCTTTGACAAGACAAATTTGGAGCACTAGCACTGCAGCCTTAAGTACCTCATCAAAAACACACACACACACACACACAAAAGCTGACAAGGGAAGGCTGTACCATATAGTATATACCAGTGTCGGCTGTTCACCTCATTTTTGTCACTTTTTCATATACACACATTTCTCAGTACGAATCCCAGCAAAAAATGTGTCTCACTGAGACATGTCATGTTCAATTAAAAAACGTTTCCACAACAAGCAGGCAATGCACTTGGTCCCTTTCTGTTTTCATGCATGTATATGAACTGGAAATGTTTTTCAAATGTATGCAAGGTGGAAAGGGACATACTCCCACACCTTTCAGACATGTAATTCAAATACAAAACCACAGTTCCTTTTTCCATCCCTCCGCACCCAAAGAGACCCCTCCCCACTACCCAAAGAAAGTTTAATCATTATGTGCCTGGGATTTATTGGGGCAGCAAGAACTTGTGATGCCTAAAACAGTGTCTTAAACTAAAAACCCCATCTGATTTACAAGTAATGTATTCAGCACTGGTTTATCCACTTTCGTTTGAACATATTTATTTTTGAAATACCTTAAATGTATAAGAAAAAATTCTTTTTTGGCGCCCAAGTTTAAACTCTTCAAATGCCTTTGTTAAAATGTGTCACTATCAGTCTCAAGACTTAGCTGTGTTGTATGTTGTGCTTGAGTTAAAACAGTGAAACTTTGATCGTCTATGTGATATCTTTCCTTACATTTGTGAAATAATATACTTATGTTAGACATTTGATCAAATTATCTTTTTTGTCAAACCTGAATGCTGCAGACAGGCTGTAAATCCAGTCACATTTTTACAATTCTGTTAGATGGACAAGTTCTAGTCAAAGAGCCATAATGAATCTTGAATTTGTGTATCTAAGTTGTTACCATTAAGGTAACAAAAAAAAAAAAAAAAATTATAATGCAGTTTGCAATACAAACATTTCTAATTTTTTGGTTAAGTGACGAAGAGTTTGAACTCATGTTCTACTTCAAGTTCTAGTGTGAACATTTTTCCTTTAGGTCTGTGCATGAGTGCACGTGTCTGCGTGTGTGCACACGAGTGTGAGCGTGTGTGTGTGCGTGTGTGTGGGGTGGGGGTGGGTGGGGGGGGGGGGGGGGGGGGGGGGGGGGGGAGAACGAATGTCGTGTGTACGGTTATGTCCTGATCATTGCTTGTTTAAGTTGTTATAGATCGGAAATGAATTATAAACCGCAGTCGAAACTGAACAGTCACAAACATTCAGACATTAGGTGTCAGTGCTGCAAGTCGCAGACCCTTTGAAATTTTGACAGTCTGGGAGTTGCAGGACTATATTTTAAAAAAAAGTTAAAAAAAAAATCTAACATTAAGTCACAGTGGTTGTAGTCAGAGACCCTTTTAAAATACTGGCAGGAGTCTTACGACCTTTTAGAATTAGTGCTGGGGCTCCTGTCGGGGAAACCTGTTGAAAAAGAATAACTAAACATAACAAAACTGACTTTTCCATGACTTTTTCAGCCATAGAAATCGAGTTCCCTTTTAATTTTTCCAGAATTTAAGACTCTGTGAGAACACTGTCATTATCACAAAAACCCTGAAAAAGGTGAAAAAAAAAAAGTATTCTCCCCTTTTCCAAATTTTCTTTTTTCCTGCCCTTTTTGTGGGTAAATCAGAAATACTTATTAACTTTATTGTCCTCTTTTTTGAATTTGCTAACCTTTTAACTTAGTCTGAAGTTCATTTTTTTCACCATTTTCATACGATACCAAATTCAGCTACTCAGCTAGCTTCCTCAATGTTGCAGCACATGTGATTGCGATTATTTTCTGTTTACGGAATTCTAACTCCAATAGAAACCAAACCATTATGCACCATGCCCAAGATTTATGGCTGGATTTTTGATAATGGTGTATCATTCACTGCATGTTTTAACCATCAGATTAACCTTCACGGCAGTCTGATGTGTAATTTAGACCATCCTTTTATGTAAAAAGCATTCATCCTCTTCTTTGCCTGTGGTTACTCATCGTCATCAACCATGTGAGTTGTTTGCTGAAGTGTATGGAGCAAGCACTCCTCAGCATATTACACATTATTTTTTTTATT
>JADBJO010000076.1:372500-377500 GCA_016801955.1 Conus betulinus
CAGAAATGTATTTCTCTGTTGGAGAAGACATTGTCGTTACCAGGCCTTCTTAGTACTACTATGCCACGAAAGACAATCGCTGTGGAAAAGGAAGAGAGAAGACCGACGGAGTTGCGTCCCTCGAAATGTGTGCGGCGGCTGCTTATCACCGATGGCGTAAGTGTCTTTGGCAGATACTGTATGAGACACTGTTGATTATCTCTTTACTATCTGTTGTCTTCACTGCCGGTTTCATGTTTCTTTGTATCTGGTTTTCTGATCTGTGAAATGTCTGTACAGAGCGAACATACTGTGTGCGTACTTTGTGCGTACGTGTGAGCGTGCGCGCGCTTGCACTTGTGTGTGTGTGTGTGTGTGTGTGTGTGTGTGTGTGTGTGTGTGTGTGTGTGTGTGTGTGTGTGTGTGTGTGTGTGTGTGTGTGTGACTGTGTGTGCGTGCGTGCGTTGGTGCGTATGTATTTGCTTGTGTGCGTTTGAGAGAGAGAGAGAGAGAGAGAGAGAGAGAGAGAGAGAGAGAGAGAGAGAGAGAGAGAGAGATACATACCCCCCCCCCCCCCCCCACGTACACACACATGTGCACGGGGGACCACACACACACACACACATACACACACACGCGTGCGCGCGCGCACACACACACGCACGCACGCACGCACCCACGCACGCACACACGCACGCACACACACACACACACACACACACACACACACACACACACACACACACACACACACACACACACACACACACATATACACACAGAGGCGCGCGCGCGTGCGCGCGACTTGAAATGATACATCACATAGGTATTATTATTTCTCTGTTGGAGAAAAATTGTGGTTTCCAGTCCCTCTTGTAACTACTGTGCCACGAAAGACAATCGCTGTATAAAACCAAGAGGGAAGATTGTCGGAGTTGTGTCCCTTTAAGTCTGCGAGTCTACTTGTCACTGTCTGAAGGCGGTGTCTTTGGAAGATACTGCTTAAAACTCTGTTTGTTTCTCTCTTTATTGTCTGTTGTCTTTCATTGATGGTTTCATGTTTTCTTAGAATCTGGTTTCCTGATCTGTGGAATGTTTGTACACTTCACGCGTGCGTGTGAGCGTGCAAGTGTGTACTTTGTGCGTGCGTGTAAGCGTGCGAGCGCTTGCGCTTGTCTGCCTCTGTGTGTACTTTGTGTGTGTGTGTGCGCGCGCGCGCGCGCGCGCGTGTGTGTATGTGTGTGTTTCTGTGTGCGTGTGTGTGTGTGTACGTATTTGTGTGTGTGTGTGTGTGTGTGTGTGTGTGTGTGTGTGTGTGTGTGTGTGTGTGTGTGTGTGTGTGTGTGTGTGTGTGTGTGTGTGTGTGTGTGTGTGTGTGTGTGTGTGTGTGTGTGTGTGTGTGTGTGTGCCTGCGTGCCTGCGTGCGTGCGTACGTGCGTGCATGCGTGCGTGCGTGTGTGTGTGTGTGTGTGTGTGTGTGTGTGTGTGTGTGTGTGTGTGTGTGTGTGTGTGTGTGTGTGTGTGTGTGTGCGCGCGTGCGTGCGTGCGTGCGTGCGCGTGTATGTGTGTGAGTGTGTGTGTGTGTTTGTTTGTGTGTGTGTGTGTGTGTGTGTGTGTGTGTGTGTGTGTGTGTGTGTGTGTGTGTGTGTGTGTGTGTGTGCTAGCCGTGTGCGCTCGCGAGTGTATGTGTTTGAGAGAGAGAGAGAGAGAGAGAGAGAGAGAGAGAGAGAGAGAGAGAGAGAGAGAGGGGGGGGGGGGGGCATTCAATGTGAAAACGTCTTTGGCGTGAAATTAATTCTCAGATAACCTAGGAGGTGACAATGTCTGTTCCAGACCTAAATTCACCGCCTTTCTTTTCTCCCATCCCCTCTCCTTGAAGCTTGAAGCGGTCCACGTTTTTATTCCCCCCCCCCCCCCCCCCCCCCCCCCCCCCCCCCCCCTTGCCCCTCCCCTCCTCTCACACACACTTTATATTTGCTTATTTGTTTGTTTTTTAAATGAAAGACTCTCAGCCAGAACTGAAAGGTTCATAAAGTTTTTTTTTTACCAGTTCAAATTTTGGCGAACAAATCTTGAATTAATTTCAAACGCCTCCTACTACTAAGAAGAAGAAGAAGAAAAAAGAAGAAGAAGAAGAAGAAGAAGAAGAAAGAAGAAGAAGAAGAAGAAGAGAAGAAGAAGAAGAAGATGAAGAGAAAAAGGTTAACATTTTTGTTTTGTATCCCTAGGACGAAGGCTAAAGGTTCGATAACATCATGCCTAATTTGTGTGTGTGGGCTTACAAATGGCACACAGGCTTCGATTCTAGGGGATAATGCATTCTGACTCCACATCAGAGACCTGAACCCCGTCAGGGAGCCTGCATTACCACCCCCTCCCCCTACATCCACCCTGGGTCGTGGCCCCCTGTGTAACCCTTCTCCCCCCCCCCCCCCCCCACACACACACCCACACACCCCCACACACACTTCTCTCACTTTTCCCAGATCCGGCCTTGAATCGGGAAGAGAGCTTTGCTGCAATTCAGCATTTGTTTACATCCATCAGAGGTGTCGACAACTGCTGCAGCGGTCAGAATTGCAGTGTCCTTTTCCTCGCCTCCCCTTCCCCTCCCCCCCCCCCCCCCCAAGCCACATTCTTCCTTCGCCACCCCCCCCCCCCCCCCCCCCCCCCCCCCGCCTCAGCCTCAGCCCGCGGCTGGTGATAACGGGACCGACCTGTTGGGGGCAAAGTGGGGGATAAAGGTGACAGACACAGACGGCATAATTGGATAGACAACACGAACTATGGGACATGCCAGGAGAAGGGAAGGGATGTCGGGGGGGGGTGGGGGGGGGGGGGGGGGGGGGGGGGAGGGGGGGAGGACACGAAGGAGGGTATATCCAATTTCCCTCCCTCGTTTCTCCCCCACCGCCACCCCCTTCCTCTATCATCCTCTACCTCCCCACCCTTCCATCCACCCCGCAAGAAAATCTGGAATGTCAAACAAGAAAAAACCTCTTATCCAGAAATAGTTATGGATATTGGAAAAAGACTTGAAACAGTCAGTCTGCAGCAGTTTTAGGAGAGAATAAAAAGGAAACAAGAACGGAACAAAAAAACAAAAAAAACAAGCGCCTCCCCCCCGCCCCCCCCAAAAAAAAAAAAAAAAAAAAAAAAAAAAAAAAAAAAAAAAAAAAAAAAAAAAAAAAAAAAAAAAAAAACCCGACTGGATCAGACTGAAAGAACAAAAAGTAGCAGGCAGTGAAGTGGCAGACAGTGATCCATGATCCATTCCTCTTCTCTCCATTCCCACCCCTCTCCCCTCCCCCCTTCCCCCCCCCCCCCGTCTGCAACTATGGCACCAGGACTGTGAGGACAACGCCCATGACAGCCCTGGTATGGAGCATTAGGACCATCACACTCAGGGCTGCAGAAAAGATTTCGCATCATGCTGTCAACTCATTCATTTCATGCAATCAGATCGTATGAAACAGACTGCAGCGTTGTTGTAATCAAGCCAAACTGTAGACGGACAAAAAGAGAGGGTAAAACAACCGCTTCTTTAACACACGGTACGGAACTGGTATGAGTGGTTGAATCCGTTAGGGCTCGGCATTATCAGTGCCCAACATCATTGGGGCCAAGTTCCATTAGGGCTTATCAGTGCCCAATACCATTGGGGCCTTGTCCGTGTAGGGCTCGGTATTATCAGTGCCCAATCCCATTGGGGCCCAGTTCCATTAGGGCTCGGTATTATCAGTGCCCAATCCCATTGGGGCCCAGTTCCATTAGGACTTGGTATTATCAGTGCCCAATACCATTGGGGCTTTGTCCCTTTAGGGCTCGGTATTATCAGTGCCCAATCCCATTGGGGCCCAGTTCCATTAGGGCTCGGTATTATCAGTGCCCAATCCCACTGGGGCCCAGTTCCATTAGGGCTCGGTATTATCAGTGCCCAATCCCATTGGATCCCAGTTCTATTATGGCTGTGCGCTGGCCATTCGTTGTTATTTGATTCGTACCTTTTAAAGAGTGACGAAGATCCATGGCGCATTCCATTTCATGTACCATTCACAATGAAACATATTCTTTTAGACTTCGTTGGGACTTCCATGACGTGAGACATAAACATCTTACAGCAGACTCCATGAAAACCTTGTTGAGATATGTCCACCTGATTTGCTTTTTGAATTTCTAAAAGAGATTAACATTTTTCATCTGATCTGAGATTTACGGGTCAAAGATAAGAAAAAAAAAAATCGGGTATGTTTTTAGAAGGTGCATTTTAAAGGTTGCGTGAATGAATGAGTTGTGAGTTGACTTCAACGCGGTGATAGCCATGATATGGCCCTTTCGCGGTTGAGTGGGCTACAAGCAACATTACCTCACTTCATTTAAATTAGCACTCGGTATTACCAGGGGGGCCGATACCATTGGGGCCTAGTTCTTTAGGGTTCAGTACCACTGGGGGCCAGTACCCGTTTAAGATCCATACCGTCAGAGCCCAGAGGTAAAGAACCTGTACAATCAAGGCCCAGGTCCACCAGGTCCCAGCTCCTGTCGATTAGACACGACCATGTTCCAGTGGGGCAGGAGTTTACATGTGAAGATGAGTAAGTTGCGTTTGCTTTCTGATTACAAATAATTATGTTGACAGACAGTTAGACAGACGGATACGCAGGAGACAGAGAAAGATACAAATACTGACAGTGCGAGACTGAAAGTGAGTGAGCGGATAGGATAGTTAAAAGAGAGAGAGAAGAGAGAGAGAGAGAGAGAGAGAGAGAGAGAGAGAGAGAGAGGGAAAGAAGAGAGAGAGAGAGAGAGATTTAAAATGAAATATTTAATGAATGAGAGAGAGAGAGAGAGAGAGAGAGAGAGAGAGAGAGAGAGAGAGAGAGAGAGAGAGAGAGAGAGAGAGAGAGAGAGAGAGAGAGATCTAAAATGAAATCTTTAATTTGTAAAGACTTGAGGTATTGTGGAGCAGACATGACTGTAAAAATCGATTTATCCATCTGCCTTGAAATTAGGAAATTGTA
>JADBJO010000076.1:385000-405000 GCA_016801955.1 Conus betulinus
GGAATCTACCCGTAATCTCGAGCCCAGCTCCTAGCTTGTTAACGTTCTTTGTCGTCTGTCTGACACACTGACAGTTAATTTTTAAGCGAGCACAGACGCACTACAGAATGTTGAATGCGCAGAAAGTGTTATGTATTTGGCGCTGTGATAATAAAGCTATAGAACACAAAAAACACACGTGTCAGGAGGAGGCTGTACTGGACTTGAGGCAATCCTCTCATTAACCTGTACACGATTTAATAAAAAAGTGCATTCAAACACAAAAATAGTCGAATGCTGCGTCCTCCTTTCTGAAATGCAAGATGCGCATTCAAACCTCCTTTCCTTTCTGACGTCACCTTTATACTGTTGAAATAATATCTTCATTTTTAATGTTTTCCTTCTAAGTGATACTTTGTTAATGTACTCCATTACTCTTTGAAATGATCTACTGATTCTGTCCTGGGTCTCTTCCACTGGGAAAGGTACAATATTCATAGACAGTCTTGAGATTCAGACGATCTGGCTCCTTGATTACAGGCAGGGCATTTCCTGGTAATGTGGATTGGCTGGAACCCCTGGCTGGTGGTAGACACAGGATTAAGATGAGGACGGGGTGGAAGCACACAGAAATGGGGCCAGGAAGGTCAGGATCATAAACGCTGTCTGGAACAAGAGCGGATTTGTCTCTGGCGACAGGACCAAAGACTTGGGGGTGGCTGGTCTCTGTGGATGTGGAAACATGAGGTCTCTCTTTTTTTTTTCCCTTGAGTATAAGCACCTCACATGATCGGGGACCCACAGTCTGCACGATGGTCCCTGGGCCTCCCTGCAGTTGTACCAAGACAGGCTGTTCTGGCATCAGCGTCAGTGCTGTCGTTCCTCATGAGTCTGGTCCAAGTGCGGTTTTGGTTCCTTTTCAGTTCTTTGGCCTTGAAGCTGGGAACAGGACAGCAGGGAAAGCAAGTCAGACTGCAGGGTCTTGATGGACACTCATCATAGATCACTAACTTATCCAATCACTGACCAGAGAGGTATGGTCTTTTTCTTCAGCTAGGCTACACTTGATTGTAGTCTGCGTATGGGTGGAAAGTGTAATGAACTTTTCTGGCATTTCACTCCTTCTGCTGGGCAAGCTTTCTCCACTATGGGTTTTGTGCACAACAGGAACATGTTTTCGCTTTTTCCATGTCCTAGCTTGCAGGTCGTGATTTATGCTGGTAGTCTGGTGCTGCTGTCTTTCCTGCTTCCTGAAATCTTTGGGTTGGCGATCATGGACGCGGTTGACGCTGTTTAGTCATCGACTACCTCTGGAGCTGGGTTCGTGAGTCCGACAGATGTGCAAAACTTGATGGAGGTTGAGGTCTTTCTCTTCAAGAGGCTTTCTTCGGACTGTGTTGGCCCTAATACCAGTCACCATTCTGTCACGAATCATGTCCCGTTCGTCCTTAAAACTGCATGATTTTGCTGCTTGTCGCAGAGCCTTGTCGTGGGCATTTGTGCCCTTACATATCTCCTGGGATCTTTCGTGGAATTTATATGACTCAGTTACTTCACTTCTTCTTCAAACTTCTGAATTTGCATTATAGTCTGTCTTCTGTTCATCGTAAACAAAGGGAAGATCATGAAGCAGACCGCAGCGTTACTGGAAACAGGCCCAAATACGAAGAAACACACAAAACAAAGTGAGAATTAACGCAGATTTTATGTACAGTGCACAACAGACAAGTAAATGTTCGACAAATATGTCTGTTTTAGACGTTACAAACAGTGCACCACAATGCACAAAACAGCACCCCCAGATGACAGTCAGCATGACCTTTGTATGTTGGCCCAAGGGGAAAATCATCAAAAGCCCGTGCGTGTCCCCTGCAATACTAGGTAGGAACACAACAATCTGATAGGCTTTCTCCTCCTTGTCAAGCCCTGATGCAAACGCATAATTGAGCCATGTGCCTTTGAACCTCTCGCAATCGTTATCCAAATATTTGTGGATATTTAGTTTAGAAGGTACTTGGATATTGAAGGTGAAGCGTTTCTGTGACTGGGTCATAATTTTCCATAGATGCAATAGACAGACACCTAACAAACCGATGTTCAAGCCATGACAACGAAAGCAGGCATTTCAGCAACAGAAGTACAATACAGGACAAAAGTCATCAACAAAAATCATAAACAGAACGTCTCTCCCAGTAGACTGCAAGGCAGTGTCTGAACACGGGGAATGAACTGCAAGTGTCTTCAGCCAGAAGGACGTGGAGACAAGTCTCACATTACAAGAACACTGCAGGGAAGCCAATGGTCAAACGATGCAACGTTCATAAACCAAACGGCCAAAGTACTTACAGTCATGGTCCTCACAGGATCAACGCGTTGTCCACTGCAGTCATGCTTAATGCCCCATCGTACCGTGTATTTGCTTGTTGTGCACGTTGTGATGGTCAAATCACTGCCGCACGAAATCACGTACCTCTGTCGGCGTGAAATCTCTTATTAACCTGATCAGGACAGAACGATCGTACAAAAGACCGAATGGTACACGCTAGTTGAGAAACACACCGCATACACTATGTGGATTTCTGCGTCGTCATCGATTGAGCGGCCCCTGGCGTGCTACATTGTACTGCACGCAGTCGAGTTGAATGGGCGCTCATCTGTAACTGTCATTCCCAGTTGCACTTGCCTGCCATCAGTTGAAATATCATACTTCAAAAATATCAAGAGTCGAAGTGAACAACCTAGTAAGTGTCAGCTGCCTCCATAACAGCCGGTATTTTAAAACGACATATTTTAATGCTCAGGTTTCAGAATAATCCATGTGGTTATGACGGGCCATACGGCGCGAAACTGTTGTGTTGGTGGATGGATGGCACAGGGCAGAACAGTGGTCAAAATGGACGCAATCTGCAAGAGTGCTGCAGAGACTGTTTGTTAAAGTGTTCTTGACAGGTGTCTGGGTTTACCCATTGTAATGCCTTTCGACGTTAACCTACATAGAAGTTTGTTTCACTCCGAGGGACTCAGTTTATGACTCCTGAGAAATGTAGTGGATCACTGTCATGGGAAACATGATGACTGAAATCTGGTGTACCCAACTGGTAAATTGCTGAGAAGAACGAAGTTAATTTTTGTGTTCTATTGATCTGCAAATAGTGAACTCAGGAATCATGGCCGTCAGCAGAACAAACCAAGCTGACAAGCCATTAGGAGAGTTCTGAATGGCTTTTTTTGGCCTGTCTCCTACCGGTGACGCCTGAAGAAGGTAGTCCATGTCTGTTGAAAATATCCGGTCTTTTTGGTATTGTATGCTATCAATTAAGCGTTCATCTACACTTTCGTAGTGCGTTTCTTTGTCCTTTGCTTTCTAATTCCATTAACCAATACATTGATATAAACAGCAGTATGCCAGTGGGCACAACCAGGGCTGCGGACGTTCAGATACATTCCCATCCAAACTGTCGTTTGTAACATGGAACTGTTAAATGGTCACTTCCTAAGCTGAGAGATTACAAAGATTTCAACAGAGGCTAACGTGGGTTTAAGTTTGCTTGAATCGTGGAAATTTGTGTTCACGTGCAATGCTTTGCCTGACCTCAATGCATTCTGAGCACCAGCTGTCAGACTGTCACAACGAAGCAGCGACTGTCGGGAAGTATTGACGTGATCCTTCAGAATGAACTGTTGTCTGATGAAGAACACGAACAATGTAAATGTCATCAACTTCTGGCATTCCTTTTGAAGAAAGAATTATTCTGGGTTTTCACAATGCACTGATGTTTCTGGTGCTGACAACAGCCTGTGTATATTAGAAAGAATGTGACGTGGATCACTTATATAGTCATAATGCACTCCTCTGTTCATACTGTATTGGATATCGACAGACATTCACCGCAGTAAATATCAGGGAAATAACGTCATCGGTTCCTTCACATTACGTGAAGAGATGTCTTGTTTATTATTTCATGTTAGCGAAATGAATGTGTCAGACAGAACTGAAGCTAATCGCATGCTTTTGATTGCGTGTACACAGTTTGGAAAAACAAAAATAAAAGAAAAAAAAGGGAACAAAAATACATGTAAAAGAAACCGTATATGTACTGGAAAGAAAATCAGAGTAAGAAATGGGGATGAAGTGAGTACAGAATAAACTTATAGAGTGAAAATGAAGATAGTAAATGAACTCAGAACTCAGATGGTTTGTTCATGTAAAGGCCGTTGCCCCTTATGAAAGGGATGTGGAGACCACAACAACAGTACATGAATCATACAGAACACTAGAAAGACTAGATGGACGTCTGTCTCACAAAGTCACAACTGATCGAAACTGAAATGCCTTGAAACAATAAACTGAGAAATTTCTTACCATGCCTTCATTCTCAGATGCCCTAACCGAAACTGAAAGGGGTTCCTGGAAAACGTTGTTGGTATACATTGCGCTCTTATACTAGATAATGTACAGCAGCATAAAAATAAAAAAGAAAAGGAATTAGAGAAGACTAGCTGTTACGACACACGTGAGATAAACGGTGAATAGTGTGGTAGTGTGTCTGCGAAGAATACTGTGGGCCAGTGCTGTGGGAGTGGCGAGGTACGCGCTATTTTTGATGCTGATGATGCCAAGTGGGCAGAGGGTTCCCAGTCTGACAGTAAAATAGGATTCCTGCATAGTGCGTTCAAAGCTGTCACTCTGTGATTGCGAAAACGCTAGGATTGTTACAAAACCAATGTGTTGGGGATGGCTGAAGTGAATGGCGATTGGTTTGGGTCGGTGAATGCGATGTTAGCCAGGTGTCCAAAAATAGGCGCGCAAAGGGCGCGGGACGTCTCATCTACACAGATCTTTCTGCACAGTTCACAGTGGATAGCATATAAAATGTCAAGGCTCTGACACAAGAATGTAAGTTTAATGTTGAACGAGACTTTGGGACCGCGTAGAACAGTGTCTGGCTTGGTGAGAGGTCAAATTCTGCTGTTTGGATTTGATAAATGGAGAAGCACCAGATGTCTTATGTGCGGCGATTTTGTTCAGTTCGGAGCGCACGAGTAGGTTTTCAAGGTTTGGTTCCTCCTGAGAGTAATCATGAGTTTGTTCTCAAAGGCAGGTTCATGATCTCAGCTATGTGCTAGGTGGATTTGAGGATCATGCAGATGGGAAGCGCGTGTAGGCAGGCAGTGGATCTTTCTGTGTCTTTTGCAGTCTGGGCTTCTAAGGCAGTTGTTCTCAGTATCCATGCTTGGTCAAAAAACTTAAGCATCTTGGCTGCTTACAGCGTGAAATTCGTGTAGAATAGCTCTTCAAAGAAAAAAAAAAGGGGAAGGGAAACAAACAAAAAAACAAGATAATCACACACAAACATACACAGACATATGCACATACATGCACGCATGCGCACACACACACACACACACACACACATACACATACACACGCGCGCGCGAGCGCACACACACACACACACACACACACACACACACACGCACGCTTACACACATGCGCACACACACACACACACACACACACACACACGAGAGAGAGAGGAGAGAGAGAGAGAGAGAGAGAGAGAGAGAGAGAGAGAGAGAGAGAGAGAGAGAGAGAGAGAGAGAGAGAGAGAGAGTCAGGCAGACAGACAGACAGACGAATGGATGGACGGACGGATGGACGAATGGAGAGACGGACACAGACAGAGACAGTCAGTCAGACAGACAGACAGACAGACAGACGGACGGACAGATAGACAGACAGACAATCAGTAAGTCAGACAGACAGACAGATAGAGATGGTGGAGAGACAGGCCATGTGACACAGCGGTATTTTCAGCACCAGACAGAGACGATTTAGTTAGAGGGAAAACAGTCTGCCCCCAGACTGCATGGTAAACACGCCCCCCCTCCCCTCCCCCGCCGCCTCCTCCACGGATCCATGAACAGCAAAGTTCCGTGGAACGGAAACGAGGCAGCCAGCAGACAGCCGACCTATTGGTCATTGCATTATCGCATGGTATTAGATAGTATAGCTTTCTGTTGGACATTGTATCATCACATGGTATTATATAGGGTAGCTTTCTGTTCGACATTACATTATCGCATGGTATTAGATAGTGAAACATTACATTATCGCATTGCATTGGATAGTATAGCTTTCTGTTGGTCATTACATTATCGGATGGTATTACATTGTGTGGCTTCCTATTGGACATTACATTATCGCATGGTATTAGATAGTGTAGCTTCCTATTGGTCATTACATTATAGCATGGTATTACATAGTGTAGCTTTCTCTTGGTCATTACATTATCGCATGGTATTACATAGTATAGCTTTCTATTGGTCATTACATTATCGCATGGTATTACATAGTGTAGCTTCTATTGGTCATTACATTATCGCATGGTATTACATAGTGTGGCTTTCTAGTGGACATTACATTACCGTATGGTATTAGATAGTATAGCTTTCTAATGGTCATTACATTATCGCATGGTATTAGATAGTGTGGCTTTTTTGGACATTACATTATCGCATGGTATTACATAGTGTACCTTTCTATTGGTCATTACATTATCGCATGGTATTACATAGTGTGGCTTTCTATTGGTCATTACATTATCGCATGGTATTACATAGTGTGGCTTTCTATTGGTCATTACATTATCGCATGATATTACATAGTGTAGCTTTCTAGTGGTCATTACATTATCGCATGGTATTAGATAGTGTGGCTTTCTATTGGTCATTACATTATCGCATGGTATTACATAGTGTAGCTTTCTAGTGGTCATTACATTATCGCATGGTATTACATAGTGTGGCTTTCTATTGGTCATTACATTATCGCATGGTATTGCATAGTGTGGCTTTCTAGTGGACATTACATTATCGCATGGTATTACATAGTGTGGCTTTTTTTGACATTACATTATCGCATGGTATGACATAGTGTGGCTTTCTATTGGTCATTACATTATCGCATGATATTACATAGTGTAGCTTTCTAGTGGTCATTACATTATCGCATGGTATTAGATAGTGTGGCTTTTTTGGACATTACATTATCGCATGGTATTACATAGTGTGGCTTTCTATTGGTCATTACATTATCGCATGGTATTTCATAGTGTGGCTTTTTTATTGGACATTACATTATCTCATGATATTACATAGTGTAGCTTTCTTTAACGTTACATTACCGCGTGGTATTTCGCTATCTGACATTACTTTACCTTTCTATTGGACATTGCATTACCCATTTACATTCAATGCTGCAGGCTTCTATTTAACATGACATTACCACATGATGTGAGACAATGTAGCCGACCATTGCACATTACATTACCGGATTACATAAGATGGTGTAGCTATCTGTTGGGCATTTCTTATCCCTTTATTATGGCACGAATTTCTATTGGCATGGCAATACCGCTTGATATTAGATAATGTAGATTTCTTTTATACTTAGCGCTGCCTCATGATTCAGATAGTGTAGTTGATGTTAGATATAACATTACCACAGCATATTCTTTTGACAATCCACTACCTCATAATATTGACATATATACACACAGAAAGAGATGTGTGTGTGTGTGTGTGTGTGTGTGTGTGTGTGTGTGTGTGTGTGTGTGTGTGTGTGTGTGTGTGTGTGTGTGTGTGTGTGTGTGTGAGTGTGTGTGTGTGTGTGTGTGTGTGTGTGTGTGTGTGTGTGTGTGTGTGTGTGTGTGTGTGTGTGTGTGTCTTTGCTACAGACTCACCATTGTTTCTGTCGCTATTTCCCAATGGACTCGGGGGCTGAAATATCGAAGATCATACTGGATGTGAACACATGACATGTCATGGCCATATCTATCAGACCCAGTCAGCTTGTGCTTGCGGTGGAGATCTGATGCAGTCCACAGAGCTTTCTGCGAAATCCACAGCGACTCCTTGCCGGTCATATTCCCATGTAGTTTCATCTGACGTCCATTTTCCAAGTCGCTTCTGGAACGAGACAATCTGATCCAGAATAAATGTGATTCCTCAAAGACAAAAATGTTTGTCTGAATCGTTAATGCCTTGCTCCAACCTCCTACTGCCTCTCCCCCCGACCAGACAATCTATCCCATCAGAAAGGAGTACGACTCATATTGCAAACAAAGCGTCCGCATTATACTTGATTAGAGAAGATGTCCAGTCTAGTCCCTGACATTTACATTCTTCGCCTGTTTTCAGCCCTGGGCTCGGGGGGTTTCAGGAAGATGTCGTACATCTCATACTGAAAATAAAACGTCCACATTGTAGTTGATCACAGGAGATTCCCGTCCAGTCGCTGACATTTACGTTCCTGGCTGATTTCTGTAGGGGCCTGGAGCTGTTTGCAGAACAGATGTCTCATGGGTTATTTACCGCCCTGCTGTCACCGCTTTCCCCTACCCCCGTGCCGCCATCGATCTCAGGCTGGATCACTTTGGCTTTCGCTTTCTTTCCGTTTTGGTCTTGAGCCATGTGTGCTCAGGCCTTGTGATGACTGTCCTAGTGTCTGATTGGCTAAATCAACATTTAACGGTACGGAGAAAAGACTGCTTTAAATATAGATTGGCAGATTACCTCTGGTTCAGTTGTTGTGTTTATTTCTATTGATTTAATTAGCTGGTCACTCTTGTTTTAGCCCCTCCCCCTCCCTCCGTGGTCCTTCGATCACCCAACTCCACCCATCCTCTCCCTGTCTTTATCTCTCTCTCTGTCTCTCTCTGTCTATGTCTCTCTCTCTCTGCCTTAGTGTTAGTCCCTTTATTGCAAAATAAAGAAATAAGTAAACAAAAATATAACAATAACATCAAGATAAAGAAAGAACAACAATAAGAAAAGACAAACTTCAAGGTAAGGCAGGACAAGAAAATATATAATTTAAGAAGACTGAACTGGGTGAGACAGGAGAGGACCAGATAGGATAGCACAAGACAAGAGAGGATACGAGAGAGAGGACAAGACAGGATACGACAGAGGACAAGACAGAATAGGACAGGGCAATGTAGAATCAGTTAACACAAGGTACAGCAACAAAGGACAAGATAGAATGGGATAGAACGGGAGATTACAGTAGAGTGGGACAGCGATGCCTAGAACGGGACATGATGAGACGGGAGACAGGAAAGGGAACACCAGACAGGGTACAGCAAAACAAGATAGTTAAGGACACCACACAATTAGAAAACACGAAACAGAACAGGAGAGAACAGGTCAGAATAGCACAGGATGAGGCAGAACAAGAGAAGACGAGACAGGACAGTACTGGTCAAGACAGAAGTCTAACAGAGGATAAGACAGTGTTGGATAAGGCACATCGAAAAGGAGTGAAGAGACAGGGTGGCAATGGACAGTATAGGATAGTGTAGGGCGAGACAGTCTGCAAAGGACAAGATAAGCTTAAAAGGCTGGATAAGAAAGGATGATTAAGGATAGAATCAGACGGTGTAGGACAGGGCCAAATAGGACAGAACAGTGTAGGGTTGGATAGAGCGAGCTGATGTGGATCGGTCAGGACAAAGTGTACCTAGAAAGGACAGGACAGGATTAAAACGATAAATAAAGGAAAGAGAACACACAAAACCATTTCTGTGGGGGGGGGGGGGGGGGGGGGGGGGGGGGGGGGGGGGGGGGGGGGGTGAAGTCAGATCCATCTCTTTGAAATGAGGACCAAGTAGCGTGAATTATGTCAGACTGTGGTGTGGCTCAGATTTCGTGGCCTGGGTATAGAAAAATATCTGATGAAATGCGGTGTGAGTCAAGTCTGAAAGAAGGTTTGAACAGAGTGAATTATATGATGAAATGTGGGTTGGGTCAAATCTGGAAGATCGAGTAGACTGAATTGTATGTGGTGTGTGTGTCGTCTGGAGGACTGAGTAGACTGAACTGTTGGACAAAACGAGTGTGCATCTAGTCTGGAGGGACTGATTAGGTTGACGTTGGTCTTGAAATATGACTTTGATCAAGCCTTCAGTAGAGTGTTCTTTTTCTGTCTCATTGTCTGCGCCCCTTACCCCTCCAGTCATTATTCCCACACTGTTCATCCTACCTACCCCATGCAGAGCCACACCTGGGATTGATTCATTTCAAGGACCCAGCTCAGCAATACCAATTCATCAGGAATCACAAATGATAGAAAAAAAAAAAAAAAAAGAGAAAAAGACAGCGGATACCATGACACAAGACTGCAGCCGAGTCACTCCGGTGGTGTTGAGTGTTGTAACCCATCATATGCAGAAAACCACCCTACAGTTCTCAACAGACGATTATGTTTGCCTGGTAGTAGAGTCATTGCCAGCGGCTTGACGTGGATTAGGTCAACGGTGCGCTGCTCTGTGCCCAGTGCTCATAGATTATCCATTGGGAACTGTTCTGATAAGGAGTTTTCCTAGGGAATTTACCTGTGGCACAATGGAAGGGTGAAAAGTTATCGAATGGTAGCTTCTACTGTTCGGATGACTCAAGAGCGCCGAGCATTCTCGTCGTGGTGGTGTGAATATCTCAGCGTCGTATTTCAGACTGGTTTCACGTTTGAAAGCAATCTGAGGGGAAGAAGAGGAAAGCAGGAAGAGAGGGGGAGGGGGTGTGGGGGTGGAGGGGTGTCCTACATTAAAGAAAATCAAAAGAATGTGGCAGACGGGTAGATTATTGGAGTTACATGTCTGCCCAAGCTGTTTCAGTGCCATTTCAGTCACTGAGGTGTTTGGAAGCAAAAGCATCTGCATAAGAACAAGCTCCCAGAGACAGCGAACACAGTACCTCTGGGGAGCCAGGACTTAATGTTTTTTCCCCCCACTGCAAAAAAACGTCGAAGTCTAAGAAAGGAATGGCAGAAGCAAAAAGGAAAGTTCTCTTCATTTCCAAAAGGATAATTGGAAGAATGCCAGACATGAAAGTGAGAAGCTGATGGGTTAAAAAGACAGGTGGAGACAGTTACCGAAAGATCTGGACGTGAATGAAGGTTTTGTTTGTGTGTGTGTGTGTGTGGTGTGTGTGTGTGTGTGTGTGTGTGTGTGGTGTGTGTGTGTATGCGCGCGCGCGCGCGTGCGCGTGTGTGTGTGGAATATGCGTGCATGTGTGTGTGTTGATGCGCGCGCGCGCGTGTGTGTGTGGTGTGTGTGTGTGTGTGTGTGTGTGTGTGTGTGTGCGTGCGTGTGTGTGTGTGTGTGTGTGTGTGTGTGTGTGTGTGTGTGTGTGTGTGTGTGTGTGTGTGTGTGTGTGTGTGTGTGTGTGTGTGTGCGTGTGTGTGTACTTATTTATTTATTTCTTTTAGTAAAGTAAAGCCATAAATATCCCACAATTGGTGTAAAGAAAGAAGAATCTCTCTCTTTCTCTCTCTCTCTCTCTGTCTCTCTCTCTCTCTCTCTCTCTCTCTCTCTCCCCCCCCCCCCCTGCCCCAACTCACTCTTTCTAAACACCACCTCCGCCCTGTTCTTTCCTAACAGTAGTTTTCCTTTCCCTATCAGCCCCCACCCATCTCACCCCCATTCCCCCCCCCCCCCCCCTGTGTCTCTCCCCCATCGATCTGTCTTTCCAAACCTCTGTCGCTCAGCTGCTCCCTACTGCTAGAGTTTCTGTCTCTTTCCTTCCCCCACCCCAAGCCTACCCCTCACCCCCCCCCTCTCTCCCCTGAAGTCCTGCCATTCCTCATCCTCTGTTTCTGTTCCTCTCTCTCCTTCCCTCTGTCTCCTGTTCACTCCTTCCTCCTCCACCATACTGTCCATCAACGCTCTTACTCACACTCTCTCTCTCTCTCTCACACACACACACACACACACACACACACACACACACACACACACACACACACACACACACACACACACACACACAGCACAAACGCACACACAAAATGAAAATGTCTGGAATGTCTGGAATAGATGTAATACGTCATGCCCCCTACCGGTCCCCTTGCAGGATGACGTCATGACTGTGATGGCCACTTCCAGCAAGCGGCACGTTTTACTTTCAACGAGCTGCCCGTCGACGATCTTCTCACTTTCCTTCGTGACCAGTCACACTAAAGGTTGGTGACCTTCTCGCCTCTCAAACGACGTGAAAGGGAGAGGGCTTGGGTCCTGGGCAATGGGATAACACTTGGCGCTTATCGGGTAACTCTACCACGGGAGACAGAGAGAGAGAGAGAGAAGGCTCTGGACACTTTGGGCTGAAATGAGCCGAGTGGAATCTTTCATCTTCTTCTCTGGTGAGAGAGAGAGAGAGAGAGAGAGAGAGGAGAGAGAGAGAGAGAGAGAGAAAGAGGAGAGAGAGAGAGAAAAGAGAGAGAGAGAGATAGAGAGGAGAAGAAAGAGAGAGGGGAGAGAGAGAGAAAGAGAGAGAGAAGAGAGAGAGAGAGAGAGAGAGAGAGAGAGAGAGAGAGAAGAGAGAGAGAGGGGAGAGAGGAGAGAGAGATGAGAGAGAGAGAGAGAGAGAGAGAGAGAGAGGCTTACTGACTGAGTAACAGACGTAAAGAAACAAACAGGCCAACAGATAACCAGAGAGA
Organism: Conus betulinus; assembly: GCA_016801955.1. Taxonomy (NCBI): domain Eukaryota; kingdom Metazoa; phylum Mollusca; class Gastropoda; order Neogastropoda; family Conidae; genus Conus; species Conus betulinus. The sequence goes on from JADBJO010000076.1 coordinate 397,479, forward strand.
CAAGCAGACAGACACAGAGAGAGAGAGAGAAAGATAAGCGGGAAGTTAAATAAGTGGAGGCATGATCAAAACCATGCAGTAATATACAACGCTATCTGGCAAAAAGTGCTACATAAAACCATGCAGTAATACAACGCTATCTTGGCAAAAAGTGCTACATAAACCATGCAGTGATGCAATACCAAGTGGAAGTAGGTATTGTCTTCACCCATACAATAGAGCAATGCCATCTGGAAAAGGGCACTACCTAAAACATGCAGTAAAGTAATACCAACCTGAAAGAGGCACTATCTCCATCCATGCTGTAGTGCAGTACCATTAGGAAAGGGGGGGGGGGGGGGGGGGGGGGGGGAGGAAACTACGTACAGATGCAGTCAAGCAATACCGACTGGAATTTTTGGTACTGTCTCAAAGCATGCAGTAGTGATACGATATCAACTGAAAAGAGGCATCATCTAAAACAACAGTGTTATTGCAACACTGACTGGGATGCCTGGAGCCAAGCAGAATTGCAATCCAGCTAGAAAGAGGTGACAATTTCAACCCAGCTCTATCTCTTTCTTCCCTAAGTCTGTCAGGAGTCATCGGGGCACACACTGACAACAGTCAACCTGGCTTCTCCAGTTTTGTCAGTTTTAAGCCAAGGCCTGAGTGTCTGAGAATGAGTTGATTCTTTCTCTGCGTCTCTTTGGCTCTCTCTCTCTCTTCTTTTCTCTCTGTCTCTGTCTGTCTGTCTCTCTCTCTGTCTGTCTGTCTCTCTCTGTGCAATTGAGCTTGTGTGTGCGAGGGAGGAAAGAGGAAGAGGGTGTGATCATGGGGTGTGTGTGTGTAACTCTGTGTATGCCTTCAATACAACTAACTCGACTCAATCTTTGCCACTCCAATTCACTCTCTGAAAATCAAAGTGTCTTTCCCAGTGACGGAACTGGCTGTCCTGTGTAGCATGTGGACAGTGAGGCTGCGATGGACAGGAGCTTGTCTCTGCCTCCCTGGGGGGGGGGGGGGTGTGGGGCGTTGGGGGAAGGAACACACAGACTCAGAGCTGACACGAAGGGCAGTCTGTCTAAGCCTAGTATGATGATCATGTCAAGCTCCTACCATCTCTCTTATGTCGTACACGTATCTCTGCTCAGGTGATTGCTCCTCGGCTTACTCATTATTCCCTCCCCCCTTATCTCCTCTATCTCACTCCCATTCCGCAGTGCTCTTCGCAAGCCATCCCTGGTGCTGCCACCAGTACTGTTGGTCACACGCCTACATTGAACAAGACGCATGGTGGCTTCAGTGGGTTGTGACACCCAGTTCGTCGTTATATGGTGTTGAGTTTGATTCCCAGGGCGCTCCACATGGCATCTTGGCGGCTCAGTTGAACGTGGTGTCATTCTGGTGGAATCAGTGTGGTGTTAGAACTACCCTCTTCTCTCCCCTGCCCCACTGAAGGTAGAGCTGGAATGTAGGATGGAGGGGGGTGGGGGTGGGGGTGTAAACTGAAGATGAGAGGTGGGAAGAGCATTAGGGAGAGGGAGCAGGCGAAGAGGAAGATAAACGGGGGAGGAGGAGGTGTTAAATGGTTTCAAAAGGATTTGAGGATCCCTTTGTCAGATACCTCTTCATCCAAAGATCTCAGAAAAAAGAACTGTAGTGTGCTTGGAATCAATGAGGATTTAAGATTCCCTCTCCTGTTCCAAGGCACTCATGGCTACTCTACCAGAAATCCCATTATTGTCTACCTTTCCAGCCTTCCCTTGTGTGTCAGTTGTCCTTCACCCATCACCATCTAAGCTAAGAACATGCAAACATTGGGTGTGGCACTCTGCCACACTGACGGCAGCTGGAGAAGTGATAAAGAAAACAGAGGAAAGGCAGTTTCCTTGGCACAGCCCCATGTCCCCACGCTGTCCGCCCACCTTGCTGGGGGCATGAAGGCTGAGCGTGATTCAATGCCTGTCCTGAATCAATGGCTGGGTGCAGATTGGGGCAATTAGAACAAGACAGTCATGCTAAGCGTTGGACTGACTTCAAATAGCGCTGCCCTGACAACTTTTCCTCCTCCCCTGCTCTTCCTCCCTTTCCTCATGTACTTTCCCCTTTCCCAATCATCTTCATAACTTTACCTTACAGAGAGAGAGAGAGAGAGAGAGAGAGAGGAGAGAGAGAGAGAGAGAGAGAGAGAGAGAGAGATGAAGGCCACCTCTCCAGAAAGGAGATGTAGTTTTTGTTTTCTTGAAAATATAACGCGTCATTGCAGTAAACGTGTACGAATATATAATTTTTTTCCCTCAACAAGGTTAAGCTTCGGTTTTTGCATGCCATGAAAGAACAAAGAAAGCAGTTTTTGTTATTCTGTATTGAATGTATAAACTGGACTATGGCTCTTTTCGGAATTTTACTAAACCTTTTTATTCACAGGTACAATCCATAGCGTAAAATGGTTTTGAAATCTGGTCATTGGAGAAACACCTGGAAATTGAAAAAAGTACACTTTTTTTTGCCATAAAACGTTTTACGAATGTGCATATTAAAACACTAAATGCTTTTGTGCATGGAGAGTTAAGGAGGTTTCAAATCTGTATAAATTCTGTTATGATATTATTACACATGGGTTAAAATTGACACCAATAGATAAAAATCGATCGTCACCGAAAGACAACAAAACACTGTATGCCTTAGATAATAATGGACAGAAGAGTTGGGCTCCAAATGTTTGCCTCTGTGTAAATTCTAATGCTTCTGCCTTTGTGTGGGACAATCGGAATGTGCACTGTTTTTCAAGCTTTTCTAACAAAGATTTGCATATTGTAAGTCGCAAGACTGCATGACGACATGACAAAGATACGTTTGCTCATTATATGCTTTTCCTCCTTCCCCCCTTAGATTGCTTTAGTGATACGTGATACCAGTCTGAGAGACAGTGCTGCGAAATCACACATTCACACTCTCATGACTGGAATGCTCATTCACGGTCGGCGCTGCTACAGTCATCAGAACAGTAAAAGTCATTATCTGATAGCTTTTCATCCTTCCATTGTGCTACAGGTCCCTTAGAAAAACTCCTTATTAGTACAGACCCCAATGGATAATCTATGAATACGGGCACAGAGCAGCGCACTGTTGACCTAATCCACGTCAAGCCACCGGCAATGACTCTCTACGACCAGGCAAACATAATCACCTGTTGAGAGCTGTAGGGTGGTTTTCGGCATATGATGGGTTACAAACAGACACCACTCAACACCACCGGAGTGACTCGGCAGCAGTCTTGTGTCAAGGTATCCGCTGTCTTTTTCTTTCTTTCTTTCATTTTTGATTCCTGATGAATTGGCTTTGCTGAGCTGGGTCCACGATATGACTCAACCCAGGTGTGGCTCTGTACGGGTTAGGTGGAATTAGCAAAGTGGGAATAATGACTAGAGGGGTAAGGGGCGCAGAAAATGAGACAAAAAAGAACACTCTACTGAAGGCTTGATCAGCGTCATATTTCAAGACCAAAGTCAACCAATAAAGTGCACAAGAGGAGACGCACTCCTCGTTTTACAACATAATTCACTCTACTCAGTCCTCCACACTTGACCCACAACACATTATATCAATCACTTCTTCTCTCTACTCTGACCACGAAACCTGAGCCACACCACAGTCTGACATAATTCACGCTTTTTAGTTCTCATTTTAAAGAAAAGGATCCCACTTCACCCCAACAGAAATGGTTTTGTGTTTCTTTCCTTCATTTATCGTTTTATCCTATCCTGTCCTTTCTGGGCCTACTTTTGTCTTGGCCAGTCCACATCAACTTGCTCTATCCAACTCTATACTGTTCTGTCCTATATTGTCCTGTTCAACACTGTCCAGCTCTATTTTGCCAAAAGAATAACACTCAAGGCAGAGAGAGAGAGAGAGAGAGAGAGAGAGAGAGAGAGAGAGAGAGAGAGAGAGAGAGAGGGTGGAGCGGAATGAAGTGACAAAGGGGGTGGGGAGCTAAAGACAACACTGACCAGCTAATTAAATCAATAGAAATAAAAACACAACAACTGACGCAGAAGTAAACTGCCAATATGTGAAAAAAATCTGTTCACTGGACCAGTAACTATTAACTTTACCAATCAGACGGTAAGCAGTCATTACAAGGCCTAAACAAACATGAGACAAGACCAAAACGGCAAAAAAGCCAAAGCCAAAGTGATCCAGCCTGAGATCGATGGCGGCACGGGGTAGGGGAAAGCGGTGACTGCAGGGCGGTAAATAACCCATGAGACATCTGTTCTGCAAACAGCTCCAGGCCCCTACAGAAATCAGCCAGGAACGTAAATGTCAGCGACTGGACGGGAATCTCCTGTGATCAACTACAATGTGGACGTTTTATTTTCAGTATGAGATGTACGACATCTTCCTGAAACCCCCCGAGCCCAGGGCTGAAAACAGGCGAAGAATGTAAATGTCAGGGACTAGACTGGACATCTTCTCTAATCAAGTATAATGCGGACGCTTTGTTTGCAATATGAGTCGTACTCCTTTCTGATGGGATAGATTGTCTGGTCGGGGGAGAGGTAGCAGGAGGCTGGAGCAAGGCATTAACGATTCAGACAAACATTTTTTCTCTTTGAGGAATCACATTTATTCTGGATCAGATTGTCTCGTTCCAGAAGCGACTTGGAAAATGGACGTCAGATGAAACTACATGGGAATATGACTGGCAAGGAGTCGCTGTGGATTTCGCAGAAAGCTCTGTGGACTGCATCAGATCTCCACCGCAAGCACAAGCTGACTGGGTCTGATAGATGTGGCCATGACATGTCATGTGTTCACATCCAGTATGATCTTCGATATTTCAGCCCCCGAGTCCATTGGGAAATAGCGACAGAAACAATGGAGTCTGTCTGTAGCGCACAACACACACACACACACACACACACACACACACACACACACACACACACACACACACACACACACGCACGCACGCACGCACGCACGCACGCACGCACGCACGCACGCACGCACGCACACACGCACGCATACACACTCACACACACACTCGTGCGTATGCTCACACACGCACATGCACATCTCTCTCTCTCTCTTTCTCCCTCCTCTCTCTCTCACTCTCTCTGTCTCCAGCAAACACATACACACACACACACACACACACACACACACACACACACACACACACGCACGCACGCACGCACGCACGCACGCATGCACGCACGCACGCACGCACACACACACACACATTACACACACATACATACGCTCGTGTATGCTCGAATATGCATAACTTTCTCTCTATTACGTATGTATGTACGTATGTATGTATGTATGTATGTATGTATGTATGCATGTATCAATCTGTGTGTGTGTGTGTGTGTGTGTGTGTGTGTGTGTGTGTGTGTGTGTGTGTGTGTGTGAGTTTTAACAGTGTGTACCTTTTCTTACAGAATGAGTGTCTTACACTGTAGCACACTGGAGCCTAAAGCCAGCCAACAGCTACACTCGAAAATAGTTGTTAGCCATGCCGCTCACATGTCCCCAATGACAAAGCTAACGACAGTTTTGTACGTTGACCAATACTTTCATGGATTCATCTGTTTTATCACCACTGCTCGTCAAAGATCCCTTGTTGTACTCCCAGTTCTTAAAGAACAGGGAGCACTTTACGATGGGAACGAAGAAAGAAATGCTGTCTGTGTGTCTGTCTGTGTGTCTGTCCGTGGTCAAAATGGCTCCACTCGCTCCAGACAAAACGTCTGGGCCGATCTTTCTGAAAATTTGAATGTATGTTCATTAAGGGTCAAGGATGATGCCTGATGTTTTATTTTAACCAGGATAGCCGTTACTTACGGCTATAACGGCTCAAAACGGTTTTTCTTCTTTATGGAATATGTCAGAAAGTACTTGTATTCCAGATGAATTGGGAGTACGTTTAAATGCTTTGCATCTTGTTAAGATATTCAAGTGGATAGAGGAACTCGTCTGCTTTTACTGTGCCTGACAGCTGTTCTTCTGAATCCCAGAAAAACACGTAGTACAGCTTTGAAGATATATTATCAACATTTCTCAAAATAGTTTCATGTGCTGTTATTCTCTAGGGAAAAAATGCGAACACGAATGCAAATGTCTGCTCAGTTATAGGTCAGGCCATACACTGAAGGCAGAGTCCAATATTACGTTATATATTAACAAAAATCAAAACTAAAGTGTACAGACAAAAAAGCATGTTTGTAAAAGTGGAAGATGTGTATGTATGTATGTATGTATGTATGTATGTATGTAGTATGTATGTATGTATGTATGCATGCATGCATGCATGTATGTATGTATGTATGTATATGTATGTATGTATGTATGTATGTATGTATGTATGTATGTATGTATGTATGTGTGTATGCATGCATGCATGTATTCATGTATGCATGTATGTCTGTATGTATTATGTGTATGTGTGTGTGTGTGTGTGTGTGTGTGTGTGTGTGTGTGTGTGTGTGTGTGTGTGTGGTGTGTGTGTATGTGTGTGTGTGTGAGGGGGGTTGAAGATAACTGGGAAGGGGGGAAGAGCAGGAGAGGAGGAAAAGATGTCAGGGCAGCGCTATTTGAAGTCTGTCCAACGCTTAGCATGACTGTTCTGTTCTAATTGCCCCAATCTGCACCCAGCCCATTGATTCAGGACAGGCATTGGATCACGCTCAGCCTTCATGCCCCCCAGCAAGGTGGGCGGACAGCGTGGGGACATGGGGCTGTGCCAAGGAAACTGCCTTTCCTCTGTTTTCTTTATCACTTCTCCAGCTGCCGTCAGTGTGGCACAGTGGCCACACCCAATGTTTGCATGGTCTTGGCTTAGATGGTGATGGGTGGACAACTGACACACAAGGGGGGGAGCTGGAAAGGTAGACAACAATGGGGTTTTTTGTAGAGTAGCCATCAGTGCCTTGGAACCAGAGAGGGAATCTTAAATCCTCATTGATTCCGAGCGCACTACAGTCCTTTGTTGTGAGATCTTTGGATGAAGAAGTATCTGACAAAGGAATCCCCAAATCTTTTTTTAACACAAATTAATACCTCCTCCTCCGTTTGTCTTCCTCCTCGCCTGCTCTCTCTCCCCCAACCTCTCTCCCCACCTCTCATCCTCAGTTTACACTTTTTTTGTCCCCCCCCCCCTCTCCATCCAACATCTCAGCTCCACATTTGGTGGGGCAGGGGAGAGAAGAGGGTGGTTCTGACACCACACTGATTCCTCCAGAACGACAACACGTTTAACTGAGCTGCCAAGATGCCATGTGGAGCGCCCTGGGAATCAAACTCAACAACACCATATAGCGACGAACTGGGTGTCACAACCCACTGAAGCCAGTATGTGTCTTGTCCAATGTAGGCGTGTGACCAACAGTATTGATGGCAGTACTAGGGACGGCTGGCAAAGGGCAGTGTGTGAAATGGGAGTGGGAGAGAGTGGAGATGAGGAGAGTGAAGGGGGTGGGTGGGTGGGTAGGTGGGGGGATAATGGGTAAGCCGAGGAGCAGTCGCCCGA
>JADBJO010000076.1:412500-422500 GCA_016801955.1 Conus betulinus
TGACGCCTGGCATCTTTGTCGTCATCGTTGTTGTTGTTGTTGCTGTTGTCGTCGTGTGCAGTTCAGGATGCTCTATGTGGAGACATCTCAACGCCGAAGCAGCATGCGGCCAGCTCAGCGACTCCTTGTTTCCTCATCAGGAATGATGAAGGCTGTGTGGAAACCATGTGTATCATCTTATCTTTTATACTAGACAGGAATGATGTAGGCTGTATGAATGACATATATTTCATCTGATTATTCATATCGAACAGGAACGATGATGGCTGTGTGGATGACATGGGTATCATCTTGTTATTTACAGTGGGCAGGAACGATGTAAGTTGTACAATGGAAACCTGAACGACTTAGTTACTGATATTGAACGGGAATGGCGATGTAAGCTGTATGGATGGCATGTGAATTACCTACTTATCTAAACTGAAAAGGATTGATATTAGGTGTATGGACGACATGTGTGTATGATCTCTGTTGGATAGGAATGATGAAGTATGGATGACATGTGAACACCTAGTAATATGTATTGAAAAGGACTGACATGGGCGGTCTGACATGTGCATAAACTTATTGTCTATATTGAACAGGAAGGATATAGGCTGTATGGATGACATGTGTTACATCTGTTCATTTAAACGGAACAGGAATGATAGAGGCTGTATGGATGACATGTATATAGAATCGTTATTAACACTGAACCTAAATGATGTCGGCTGTATCGATGGCGTATGTGGTACGTAGATATTTATACTTGAGAGGAATGATAAGATGCTGTATGGGTGAAACTTGTAACATCTAATTATGTATATGAGACAAGATGATGTGGGCCGTGTGGATGACATGCGTACCATTCATTCAATCCTCAGCACGGCCCAGCCTGCAGAATACAGGATGCCACGACAACGGCCTGACCAGCGATCCCCCACACTCTCTCTCTCTCCGCTGTCTTTCCGCACCAAAAGGTGACATCACCAGTCTACACCTTCAAGTCGCTTGTCTAGGACCTCATCCGTCTTTCTCTGGCAGGTCCACCCACCCACTTTGATGTGAGCACTGCACTGGGTGTCATGGCTATCAACACAGCAGCACCGGGCAAGCTCTCCGGCCCAGCTGTGACTAGCAGAGTGTGGGATCATCACTGGACAGTCTGCTGGCAAGGGTCAGGATCATGGTCAGCCGGTAACAGCAGACTTGGAAGTTTTCAAGGAAGCAGATGGTAAAACGCCCCGGGTGCTACAACATGTTTGCTGCCTAACAGGCACTGAACTGGCCATCGCCTTGTCACGACTTCTGGCCCACGACTTCGTCGTGACTATTGAGTCTTGGTATCGTCATCCTGATCTCTTTCGCTGGGTAGTCGCCCTTGCTTAGAATGGACCCAAGACACTTGATGCAAGTGGTCCAGTTCTTACAGTATCAAATAGTGTAGTCTCCAATCAGGTTTGAATATAGACATAGTTGTCGTTTTTACTCGAAGAATAATAAACTCACGAAAAATGGAGAATCTATTGTGTGAAAATGTTTCTAAGGTGTGCGTCATAAAGATGATTCCACTACATGTTCGCAGTTTACTATCTGGTGTATTCTCTGGTGGTAATGAGCGATGCAATATGATGAGAAAGACAAATGCAGATCATATTAGTTTTTTCCTTCTCTTAGATATGAAACAATTTTACACGTGTCAACATGAATGTAAACGTGTGTGCCAAAACGGCATCGTGTAAATAAAAAGGGGAAACAACTGAATGGGTCGTGATTGAAGATGTCAGTCAGGCGTGCTAGACAGAGCCCTAACAGTGCAGGAAGGCAAACTGTGCACACAGGTCTGTATTTTCTATGGTGACATGGTGACAGGTCTGTCCCGTTATATGGTGACATGGTGACAGGTCTGTCCGTTATATGGTGACATGGTGACAGGTCTGTCCGTTATATGGTGACATGGTGACAGGTCTGTCCGTTATATGGTGACATGGTGACAGGTCTATTCCTTGGTCGGTGACATGATGACATGTCTGTTCTTTCTATGGTGCCATGGTGACAGGTCTGTGTCTTATATGGTGACATGGTGACAAGTCTGTTTCTTATTTGGTGACATGGTGACAGGTCTGTCCTTTATATGGTGACATGGTGACAGGTCTGTCCTTTATATGGTGACATGGTGACAGGTCTGTGTCTTATATGGTGACATGGTGACAGGTCTGTCCGTTATATGGTGACACGGTGACAGGTCCGATCCTTATATGGCGACATTGTGTCAGGTCTGTTTCCTTGTATGGTGACAATGTCACAGATCTATCCCGTCTACTATGTGTCCCATGGTGCAGTGGAACTGCAGCGGCCTACAGCTAGAACACCATCTGTGCCGATCTCTGAAGTTACTGGCAGTAAAACATGAAGTCACGACCTATGAGCTGAAGGAGAGGAGCGGCATACACCTAGCGTTGAAGGCTGGCCAGTGCAGGTCGCATGCTACATGAGGACTTTGATCTATATCACTATAGTGTCTGTTTAAGCGTATTGAGGCCTAACATAAGCTTGAGCCAGCATTTGATATTAAACTGATAATGGATCAAAAGAACTACTCCCAACCGATCATTTTTTTTTTTTTTTGGGGGGGGGGGGGGGGGTATTCACCGATATCATTCACAATCTTCAAACACATGACTTTCTTCTTGGCTGACGTCACATTTCAGGCCCTCTCACTCACCCGTGACCTTATCCTTGCGCCAACTGGTTGCTCCTTGAATAGTCCCATTCCCTTTCACTTTAACCTGTCTGCTCGGAACCACCTGGCATGTACCTTGATGGGCATATGAAAGAAAAGAAGGTGAAAAAGCTTTCAGAGACACAATCAACATTCTCAAAGCAAAATTTGAAAAGGGAGGGGGTTACTTACCGCCAAGGACACAGACAAACAGAGTACAGGACTTGACACAATGCATTTTTCACCCCTTGGGTCTTCTTACTGAGAATGAGAAGTGGCTTGCAGCGTTCACAAGTACACATACAGAAAAAAGACTGACCCCCTCTCTTTTCAAATTTTGCTTCATTTTCCGCCCTCAGTCACTCCGTTTTGAAACTCAGCTTTTTACTGATACTAACTGATACCCTTTGTTGCGTTGTATTTCACGTCACGTCTTTTCTGTATGTGTACTTGTGAACGCTGCAAGCCACTTCTCATTCTCAGTAAGAAGACCCAAGTGGTCGAAATCCATTGTGTCTAGTCCTGTAATCTGTTTGTCTGTGTCATTGGCGCTAACGAACCCCGTCTCTTTTCAAATTTTGCTTCATTTTCCGCCCTCAGTCATTCCGTTCTGAAACTTATGCTCAAAACAATCTAATTGTACCCGTCTATAAATATTCGACTCCTTAAGCAAGGCCTTGGCGTATGATTTTGTGGTGTGCCGCCTGGAGCGGCTGGGCGCCATTTTGTGTCCAGTAGACAGCAAGTGTGGGCAGCCTCGTGACATTGCCCTGTAACAGCGTGGCAGACGCGTGTTTGGCACTTCAGCTATGTTTTGTTGTCCAGCCATTAAGAACAGCAATCGCGGTATCAAGGCAAATCGTGAAAGTGGCTTGACATTTCCACCGGTGATTATACGCCGTGGTTCAATAGTAACTGTGTGTGTGTTTGTGTGTGTGTGTGTGTGTGTGTGTGTGTGTGTGTGTGTGTGTAGAAGAGAGAGAGAGAGAGAGAGAGAGAGAGAGAGAGAGAGAGAGAGAGAGAGAGTAGAAAATGGGTAAGTGTATGTATACGTGTGCTGTCGAATACGAGAAAGAGAAAGAGAGAGAGAGAGGTGCATGTGAGAGAGAGAGAGAGAGAGAGAGAGAGAGAGAGAGAGAGAGAGAGAGAGAGAGAGAGAGAGAGCCCAGGCGCACACGCGCACGCGCGTCTTTGTATGAGAGAGAGAGATGCCTCTGTCTGTTTGTCTGCCTGTCTGTCTCTCCCTCTATCATATATATATATATATATTTATATACATACATACATATGTATATATGTGTGTGTGTGCGTGTGCGTGCGTGCGTGCGTCCGCGCACGCCTGCGTATGTGTGCGTGTGTGAGTGTGTGTGTGTGTGTGTGTGTGTGTGTGTGTGTGTGTGTGTGTGTGTGTGTGTGTGTGTGTGTGTGTGTGTGTGTGCCCCGACATGTCCATGTATTTCACTCTTAACAGTCAGGCTTTCGCAACTTTATGCAATTTTTACTAATATTTCTCATCTACAAAATACCTACATTTTGTCATTGTTGTTGTTGATGGTTTATGATGATGATGACGATGATGATGATGATGATGATGATGATGATGATGAGAAAGAGAAAACGAACAAGAACAAGAAGAACAAGAACAACAACAACAACAACAATGATAATAATAATAATAGTAATAATAATAATAATAAAGATAATAATAATACTCTTAATTGTAATCGTATACAATTATGATAATAATACCGGTAAAGCCACCTTTGATTTTCGTCCTAAAACTGCAATCCAAAGCGTAAACCAAGAACCAGATAGAAAAAAAAAACAACTAACGACCTGCCTCTTTCCATCCGACCACTTCACTGTTTCGCTCCCACCCTCCTTTCTCAGTCTGTTCTCTGTAGTCTAATGTCTAATGGCTATCTGTCTGTGAACGCGGGTATGTGCCTATAAGGGGAAAAGTAAACAAAATGATTTCCTTATCATGACTTCAGATTCCCTTTCAGCACCCCCCACATTCCTGGTGAAATTGGTCGTCAACATGACACGAGTAGTTCTCAATAGGGTACTGTGGCGTCCAAGCAAAGAGTTTAAATGTGTTCTGCCCGCTCCACGTCTTATGGTTGTGATGGCACTGGTGGAACTCTCAGGTTGAAGAAGAATGCTGTGCTAACTGTGTTCTGTGTTTCTCCTCATCTGCAAAAGGTCATCTCTGTCAGTGTGTCTGCCTTCTTTTTCTGCCTACCCCCTGTCTGTCATTCTCACACACTCTTTGACTGATGGTGTTTTTTTTTTTTTTTTTTCGTTGATGGCTTTTTTTTTGCCCCTTTTGTGTGAGTGTGTATATGAAATGAGTGTGTGTACGTGGGTAAGTACAGAAATATGCGTGCATGAGTGCATACCTGCATGGGTGTATGCTGTGTGTGTGTGTGTGTGTGTGTGTGTGTGTGTGTGTGTGTGTGTGCGTGCGTGCGTGCGTGTGTGTGTGTGTGTGTGTGTGTGTGTGTGTGAGAGAGAGAGAGAGAGAGAGAGAGAGAGAGAGAGAGATAGATAAGAAAACGTGTAAGTGTATGTATACGTGTGCTGTTGAATATGAAACGGATGGTTTTTATGGTTTTATTTTTAATATATGGGAATCCGTCCATGCTTGCGTAAACGTTTGTTTTGCTATTTGAGGCAAAATCATAAGTAAACCTACAATTTTAAGTTGAACTGAGTTAAATATGTGTGAAACGTTCTGTTGAAGTATTGGGGGAATACATTCAAAAACTGAGTTGAAAACTGTCTTTAAGTCTTTATGTTTTGCTCCGTCCATTGCGTCTGTCTTCCTACTTGCCTGTTAGTTTACATGTGCTGATCTTTTCCCTTTTCTTTTCTTAAAAAAATCATTCCAAATAAACAATGGGCAATGTACGAAATTTCATCCACATTCTCATTTGTCTATGCTTTCACAGTTTATGTTGTAAGTTAGAAAGTTAAAGCCAAATAAACATTTCTATTTTAGTTGTGATGGCAAATAAAAATTTAAAAAAAAAGTGAAAAAATGACAGTAGGATCGTGATGGTAGTAGTGTGATCTCTTCCGCCATTAGTTCCATAGATCGACACTTGCGTAGAGATCAAACAACAAACCTTTTTTTTTTGTCTTTGAAATTTCAACAGGCTGTCAATGAAATCAAAAGGCGAATGGGAACCGTATCAGTTGAAAAACTCCCGGAGTGAGTGTTTACAAAAGTACACTGTTCGCGGCGTCCAGTGCCGAGTGTGCCATGCTGCAGCCAGACTGGTGATGACCACAAGATGGCGGCCAGTGGGAACGGCGCTATGGGCAGTGCGTTGCCACTCTCTCTTTTTATTGCTCAGTGGTCACGACAGACCCTTAGGCGTTAAAAAAAAATCGGTTAGGCAACAGACCCTTACCCCTGACACGGCTTTAATAGCTGCTGCTGCACACCTTTCAGGTCCATCTGACTGCTTTAGACCAACAGCTGAGACAAATTGCTCTGACACCATTCTTTTTTTTTTTCTTTCTTTATGAGAGGAAGAGATGAAACAGAATTCCGGACCCTACCTCCTTGCCCCGCCTTTCTCATTTCCGAACACACACACACACACACACACACACATGCACACACGCACGCACGCACGCACGCACGCACGCACACACACACGTACGTACGTACACATACACACACGCAAAACAACAACAACAACAACAAAGCAACAAAAAGAGCGCATTCAAAGCGCTCCGAGAAAAAAAGACGTCATTAAGAAAAGGAAAAGTCATGTTGTTTTCATAAAATGTGACCAACAAAACATCATTTTTCCCCCCATTCTATTCAAACTTGGTTAAAACGATTTGAATAAATTCTGTATCTCCTACATCCCCTCTCTCCCCTCCCTCCCCATGATCAACAACGTTTTCGTTCGAGTTGATCAGAACGACTTGATTTACCAACTTCGCCCTCACCTCCCCCCCCCCCCCCCCGCCTTCCATCAACCTTTTTGCACAGTTCGTTCTCATTGTGTGAACCCCCCCCCCCCCATCTCCAGGCCGAAATGATCCGCCCCTGTGCTTCCTGTCCTCTCTTTCACCGACGCGGAAGGCCTGGTGGTGTAAATGGCAGAAAAAGAGTTAAGTTTGTTCTTCACAGACGCGACCTTGGGCTGTCCTTTCCTCCATTGAGACTGAACGCTTGGCTAGTTTGTCTGTATGGCTGAAACAGTGAAAGTTGTTCTTCATGGAGACAGCCATTGGCTGTCCCTTTCTCCATTGAGACTTAACCCATGGCTGCCTGCGGGGCTGAAAACGGTTAAGGCTGTAGTCATTGAGGCAAAATTTGGGTCGCGGATCTACATCACGAACGAATGACGAACTGTAATTTCTCTCTTTAAACTGAAGTCTGCAACCCACGATTCATTTACACCGCACACACACACACACACACACACACACACACACACACACACACACACACACACACACACACACACAAAACACACAGACAGACAGACAGATAGATACACACACAGACATAGACAGGCATACAGACAGACAGACAGACAGACACACACACACACACACACACACGCGCGCACGCACGCACGCACACACACACACACACACACACACACACACACACACACACACACACACACACACACACACACACACACACACACCATCCCGGCAGCTGGTTCAAGACTGAAGTATTTTCTAGGGCTACTGAAATCGGAACAGTTCTGAATAGGCTTTGAAATCGATTTCAGTAAATTCTTTGCCCCAAATTTCATTTAGGCAGTTACACGTATTGTGGACTTGAATGTGTCGGCCGGACGAACCGAATGATAGTGTTTACTTACGCCTCGAGAATGGAAAGGTAGGTCAACCCATCGTTATCTGTTTTTCCATCACAGGAGAGTTGTCTCGCATTGAATTCAAGTATGGGGGGGGGGGGGGGGGGGGGGGGGGCTTTCATAAGGTTACTTCCCTTAGCGCAAACCAGACAGTGCCAGAATGTGTTCAACAACTACTTTTCTTTCTTATTATCTATCTATCTATCTATCTATCTATCTATCTATCTATC
Organism: Conus betulinus; assembly: GCA_016801955.1. Lineage (NCBI taxonomy): Eukaryota > Metazoa > Mollusca > Gastropoda > Neogastropoda > Conidae > Conus > Conus betulinus. Next base: position 420,288 of record JADBJO010000076.1, read on the forward strand.
TATCTATCTATCTATCTACCTATCTATCTATCTATCTATCTATCTCAGAGAACCAAAGTTCGGCAAGGCTGCCAAACCTCTGCAGTCTTGAATGGCGGACCAAAGGATCGTGCAATTAAGGACGAGGACAAGTTCGCCGAGATTGAGAACATTTAAAAGAAGATTTACTGCTCCGCTGAACGAAAGAGACCAACAAATCATAAGACACAGCCGTGTTTAGATGTTGTCCAGGTAACCAGAAAATCCGCATCTCACAACATTCTTCCGTCTTCATTGTCTTGTTGTAATTCATTTGTCTCTTTCGTTCGGCGGAACAGTACGTCTCCTTTTAAAGTCTGTTTCAAAGGGAGTTGACTGCTGGTGGGAAACTGAGGCAAATTTGAAAAGGAATTTTAAAAAGTAAATCCGCCAGTTAACATCGACAAACAAATTACAAGACAAAACACAACGCGTTTCGACCTCTTAGGTCTTCTTCAGGCAAGGCGAACAACATTGAGGACAATGAAAACGAGGAACGAACAAACGCTTATCTTCTCAAAGTCGGCGCAAGAAGGGCGTTGAATGGGTGTTTTTGTCTTGTAATATGTTTGTCCATGTCAACCGGCGGATCTAGTTATAATTATTTAAAAGCTTCTTTTAAGTTTTGTTTCAATTTCCTGCCTGTAGTCACCTCACTTTGAAACCGGTCGAACGAGGTTCGCCATCAAGCAGTTTGTTCAGTGAAGAACGACCGTTAGAGAATCCCAAGCAGCTTCAGAGGTTGCCCAGGTCACCAGAAATCCGCCTCTCACAACATCCTTCGCTGTCCGTTTCACGAAAAGGCTGGGAGGGAAGAAGTAGTATGGGGGACGGAGAGCAGGGGAGGGGTGGGGGGGTGGGGGTGGGGTGGGGAGGGAAGGAGAGATGTTCTCCCTGTTGGGGTCGCGGGCTTGATGGTTTCATACGGTGGTGGTGGTGGTGGTGGTGGTGGTGTGTATGTGTGTGTGTGTGTGTGTGTGTGTGTGTGTGTGTGTGTGTGTTGTGTGTGTGTGTGTTCATGCGTGAGTGTGTGCATGCGCGCGCGCGTGTGTAAATGTTGTATGTGTGCGTATGTGTACGTGTATGCGTGTGTGCATACATGCGTACATGTCTGTGTTTGTGTATGTGTGTGTGTGTGTGTGTGTGTGTGTGTGTGTGTGTGTGTGTGTGTGTGTGTGTGTGTGTGTGTGTGTGTGTGTGTGTGTGAGAGAGAGAGAGAGAGAGAGAGAGAGAGAGAGAGAGAGAGAGAGTATGCGTGTTGTGTGCGTGCGTGCGTGCGTGCGCGCATGCGTGCGTGCATGTGTGTGTTGCGTGCAGTCGCGGGTGCGCGCGCGCGCGCGTGTGTGTGTAAGCACACGCATTTGGTCAAAATACGCACACATGCGTATATGCTACCTCCCCGCCACTTGTTATTCCCCGCCCCCTCCGTACCCCCCCCCTCCCCACCCTCCTTTGCCTATCCATGATTTATTGTCTTATGACCTGTTCGTGTTCGAGTTTTTGTCGCCACAGTCACGTTTCACCAGCCCTACAGGTATGGAAGGAAAACGGCATCAACATGAAACAAAAACCCGGGCTCCTGCGTACATCAGTACGTCCTATCTTCCTGTATAACATGCGAGAAATGGACTATTAGAGCGTCTGGGAAGAAGAACGCCAGCCTTGGTGTTACCGACAGACACTGAACATCAAATCGCCAATGAACAGGTGCGCTGAACCATCAAACAGCACATCAGACCATTTTGAAGATCGGCTGACATCATTTCAGAAAAAGAAAAATACGTTTGGAACAGCCACGTAGCAAGATGCAATGGCCTTGATACAACAGTGTCTCGGGGAACTGTTCTTGGAGGGACCCGGAGAGGAAGACAGGAAACAAAAACAACAAAACAAACAAACAAACAAACAAACAAACAAACAAACAAGCATGGACTGACAATGGGGGGAACTAGAAAAAAAAATATTAAACGAAAGATGTGAACATTGCAGCAGAACGGAATTCAATATGGAGCTGGTTTATATTTGGGAAATAATGAACGCACAAAAAACCGATAAAGTTTTTGAACACATTATGTTATGGGCTAAACAACACACACACACACACACACACCACACACACACACACACACACACACACACACACACACACACACACACACACAAAACGAGTAACAAGTGGTCGATGGTAATAAGTA
>JADBJO010000076.1:425000-435000 GCA_016801955.1 Conus betulinus
TAACTAAATAGGAAAAAGAAGCAGATTAGTGAACACATATAGGACCCCACACAGGGCGCGCGCGCGCGCGGGTAATCACGCACGCACACGTCACACAACATCACACACACGCGCGCCGCGCGCGCACGCACACACCACCACTAAAATCACATACACACAAACACACACGCACACACGCACATTCACGCACGCAACACGTACGCAAACACACACACCACAACACACCACACACACCCACACACACACACACACACACCACACACACCAACACACAAAACAACAACACAACAGGCCAAACACTGAGACACAACATTCAATAAGTCTATACAATTCTGGCTCAGCTTGAGGAAAAAGGGGAAAACGTCAATCAGAAACGAATAAAAGAGCGAAGAGAGAGAGATGGAGGAGAGAAGGAGAGGTGGACTGGATGAGGAGCGGTGAGGATGGGGGAGAGAGGGAGAGGAGGAGCGGAGAGAGGAGAGAGGAGAGAGAGAAGAGAAGTGGGAGAGAGCTCCAGCATATTTCGCCCTTCCTTCTTTCTAGCCCCATCTTTATTATGCATAAATTGACAGCCTTAAGCCTACAACGACACCCAAAACGCCATACATAACCATGTTGCAATCCGAGAGAGAGAGAACGGCGCGAGGAGAGAGAGGAGCGAGAGAGAGAGGAGCGAGAGCGAGGGAGTGGATGGAGAGAGGCGAGGAGAGAGAGGGTGCGAGACGAGGCTTTTTTTTTTTTTGAGAGAGCCCACGCAGAGTGAAGGGGGACCGCCACGGGTGGGGAGGCGAGAGCGAGGGAGAGCGGGAGGGAGAGGTGTTTTTTTTGTATGTTTTTTTTTGAGAGAGGGAGAGCGAGGAGAGGAGAGCACCAAGGATAAAAGAAAAAGAAAAACCAAAAGTCTTTTGATAAGAGAAACCAGAAACAAAGTACCAGGCTGAAAAAAACGAGAGCAGCTCAAGGAAGAACAACTGCGCGAAAGAGTCGGCTGAGACGTTGAGGAGGAGGACAGACCGGATAGGTGTACCTGTGCACTTGTGTGGTGATCTATTTATCTGTCTTGGGTGTTCGTTCTATTTATGACTGCGAGGAAAACAGCATGGAATTTTTCTTCAAGACTCTGAGTGCAGACCATGAGCAGACGTGTGGCGAGAATCGGACTGTGCGACGCTAGTATTACAGTATTGGCGTTTCGTACCTTTTCTTGAAACAGAGAAGGAGAGGAGAGACGGAGAGGGGGGGGGGGAGAGGAGAGAGATGAGAGGAGAGAGAGACCAGAGCGAACAGACAGACAGCAGACAGGACGACAGCCAGGCCGAGACAGACCAGAAAGGAGACGAGACAGAGAGCAGAGAACAAACAGCAGACATAGCCGTGAGAGGGCAGCAGACAAACATGATGGGGAGAAGGGAGGGGACAGGAGGCTGGAGGGGGAAACGTTGATAGAGAGAGGGGAGTGAGAAAGAGGGCGAGAGGGAGGAAAGGAGAAGCTGAACTGTGAGGTGTCTGTGGGTGTGTGTGTGTGTGTGTGTGACGGTGTGTGCGTGGGGGTGTGGGTGTGTGTGTGTGTGTGACAGGCAGAAGGACAGAGGGAGGGATGGAGAGGGAGCGAGAGAGGGGAGACAGACGAGGAGAGAGAGAGGGAGAGAGTGAAGAGAGAGGGAGAGACGCGAGAGAGACGGCGGGGAGAGAGAGGAGGAAGAAGGAGGGAGAGGGGAGACGGGAGCGTGAGGAGACGCAGTGGGAGGCGAGACGGGGGAGGAGAAGGAGGGAGGGAGAGGAGAGCGGCGGAGAGAGTGAGGAGGAGAGAGGAGACTGGAGAGGGCAGACAGACAGAGACAGAAAGGGACAGAGGACCCAGAGAGGGAGAAAGAAAACGAGAGAAAGGGAGACAGACAGAATTACAGAGAGGACAAGAGATACGATAGGGTCAGCAGGGTCAGACAGCAGGGACAGGACAGAGCGAGAGAGAGAGAGGAGGACAGAGGAGGTCAGACGAAGGACAGAACGACCAGAACACAGACAGAACAGACAGAGAAAAGAAAGAAGAGAAAAAGAAACAGAAGGAAACAGACAGGGAGTCAGACAGAGAAGAAGAGGTGGGGGGTTGGGGGGGGCGGCGGAGGGAGGGGGGGGGAGAGGAAAGGGAAAAAGGGGGGAGCCACTATAAGGGGACAGAGAGGGGGGATGACACGAGAGGGAGGGGGGGAGGGGGAGAACAATAGGAAGAAGAGGAGGCCACTAAGGGTAGGGGAGGGGGGGGGGAGAAGAGAGGGGCGGGGAGGAGACACTAAAGAGGGAGAGGGAGGGGGGAAGGAGGAGGGGGGAGGGAGGGAGAGAGGGAGAGGAAAAAAAAGGGAGAGGGACACTAAGAGGGGTGAAGGGGACAGGAGACAGGGGAACACGGGAGAGGACGAGAGAAAGGAACAGGAGGAAGAGGGACGAGAGAGACACCTGGACAGAAGAGAGGGGAGGGGGGGGACACTGAGAGGACGGGGGGGGGGAGAGGGGACGGGGGGACACCACTGAGAGAGGGGAGGGGACACAGGGGAGGGAGGAGGCGAGACGGGGGAGAGAGAAGAGGACAGGGACGGAGAGGGAGGACACTAAGAGAGGGGGAGGTGGGGACAAGAGGAGAGGAGGGGGAGGGACGAGGCCACAACCCCCACAGAGGACGGAGGGGACATCTGGGAGAGGAGGGGAGGCGACCGGGAGAAGGGGGAGAACACACTCGGGAGGACACTTAATGGAAGAGTGGGGGGTAGGGGGAGGGGAAGGGAGAAATGGGGGAGGTGGCGCGCCGCTGCTGTGCGGCGCGATGCTTGAGAATCGCTGAGGGCGGCGCCCCGTCGTTGGCGCGCTGCTTGTCTCGGCCGCCGCACGCTTCTGAGACTGTTGACCGGATGAGAATTGCGCGCTCCGAATACGCCTGTTTGAGGCCTGCTGAGGCTGTTGGCGCGCTGTGCGGGGGCGACTGTGAGACATCTGCCTCGCGCTGGGACATCTGCCGCCGCGCTGAGGACCGATTGAAGGGACGCCGGCGCGCTGTGTGTGGTTTGAGAGGAACTGGAGATGCTGAGAGTGGGGATTTGGGGAGGACGCGCCTGTGAGAGATGCGCGTTGTTTGAGGACTTTTTTGCCCCAGCCGCGGCTGCCGCCGCTGAGAGGCTGAGATGAGATGTGGTGCTGAGCGGAAGACCCGCCGCGCTCGGTGGGTGGGAGCGGGGCTCGGTTGGGGGTGTGAGGGGCCGGGGCGGAGGGGGGGGGCGGGTTTGGCGCCGCGCTGAGACCTCCGCGATGAGAATCCAAAACGTGGTCAAGTAAAAGTCCGTGCAGCCCCCCCGCCGCTCTGAATGCTCTGCTATTCTCTGTACTCGCCACCACTGTTTTTCTGTGTTGTTTGGGCCCGAGCTTGTCACAAATCACCCCATCCCATCCCGTCGGGTTGCTTCTCGATTTTGCCTTGGCGACGCTCGGTATCTGGGTGACTGTGGTGGTTGTATTGGGGAAGAGAAGGAAGAAAGGGGAAAGAAAGAAAAAGAGAAAGGGAAGGAAAAGGAAGGAGGGGGGGGAAGAAAAGAGGAAAAGGCCCAAGAGTTTTTTAGAAGTACACACGGGCCAGTACGTTTTCTTACCGGGAACTTTGTGGTGGAGGGAGAAGAGACGTACCGACTCAGCAGTCCTTTCGGGCCTTGGGGGCTTTCTTCTTCTTTCACCTTTTTGTTTGTTTTTTTTTTTTTTGCCGTGTCCAGCTAAGACCCAGAAACACTGGCTCAAAATATATGTAGAAGATCAAAAGCAAGGGAAGAGCGCGTCGGTCTGAGGAGCTACTATGTGGTTAGGATTGGTCATGGAAATAATGGGGTTTCCACAGAAGGGGACAGAGAGGAAGGATGAGAGAGAGGAGAGGAGGAGGACAGAGCAACAAGAGGAAATTATTGGGGGGGCCCTTCTTTTACCGTTGGCAGTTAGATGCAACCTTCATTTGGCTCTAGGGTGAAAGTTTTAAAATATGTTTTTTAAAATTGAACACGTTTGATTCTCTGATCGTTCGTTCGAGAAATCGAGAGAAAAAGCAGTCCTAGTTTTTTTTTTTTTTTTTTTTTGCCTTTGAAGAAACGAGATTTGAAGAGTACGCTACCATGGACAGTTTGCAGTTTGTTGCCAAATGTCCAGGCGCGACAAACAATTACCAGAACAAAATGTCTGGTTCATAGAGAAAGGAAAAGTCAAGGTTAAGCGTTGGTGTTATTTCATGAGGAATAAGTAGGGTAGTAACTTTTTCCAGCAGGAAGCAGGAAGACCTTACTTATAACGGCCGCTTTCGTTTGCCGTGTCCAAAAAGTATCAGGAAGCATTCAGTGGCAATGGTCTTGTCTTATTTAGAATATACTACAGCTGGAGGCTAGACTGGTTCTTCCACGTTATTGCTGGGAGGAGGCAGAGAAGAGTGAGAGTGGGAGAGAGAGGAGGTGATAGAGGTCGAGGAGGCCTGGGAGGCTAGGGATTGAATGAGTAGTGGCAAGGGGATCTAAAACACGAAGTCTTAATCAGATACAGCATAGATATATCTGACCAGTAACTGGTCTGACAGCTAGTGCGACGTCGTGAGTCTAAAGGTTCGCCAGTACAATCACTTCTGACACATGCTAAGCTGATGTGAGCAGAAAGTTCCATGCCACTTCTTGCTGATTCGGCAGTACCTGCCTAGTCTCAGAACGTGCAGATTCTTTGCCAGTTTGTTGTTGCTCTTGACAGGTTCTGCTGCCACAAATGAGTCGCCCGAAGGAGGTCAGTCAACAATGTGTGTAAATTTCAAGTCATGCTGAAACCCTGGAAACGAATCTTGTGACTTTACTCTGCGTTAAGTTTACAGACAGTAATCACAACGGGAGGTTAGACTCGTGTTTCACGTGGTGTCAGCAGAAATGTAACATGATTTGTCTTTGTAAGTGGATCATCTTGACAATGGTGTCAGAAGGGAAAGCCCGAGAAACCGGTGCAACGAAGCATAACATCTTCTCCTGTGTTTTTTTTATTTTTTGAGGTAAGTCAAGTTCTTGTTTGCTGATTTAGGTCCTGTGTGCGGTTCTTGATATTTCCATTTCTCTCTCTCTCTCTCTCTCTCTCTCTCTCTCTCTCTCTCTCTCTCTCTCCCTCTTTCTCTCTCTCTCTCTCTCTCTCATCTCTCTCTCTCTCTCTCTCTCTCTCTCTCCTTAGTTAACACGAGGACATCTTGCTAGTTCCAGTTTTGCCCTTTTATATGATTGTTGTTTGGAGATTTCTGTGTTCACTGCTGTTTGTCTATTTATTTTTGCGGGATGTCAATGATGTGGCTGTCTCTCTCTTTGTGGTGAAGGGGTGACCGATTTGTTTAAACTTCAACGATCAAATATAGATGCCTTCGTCCCAGCTCCATCTTTTTATAAGCCTACCAACCTCTTTTTCCTGTCTCTCTGTCTATCTTTCCTAACATTTCCCCTTCCTTCTCATTGACTATTGAGCAGGTGAGCGAACGAATGATGTGTGCATTAGCGTTGTAATCTGTGTAATAACGTCAAGCTCTAAAAGGTGGAGACTGACAATGTGAACAGGTTGGAAGACAGTCTGGTTATACGGGCGGAAGGTGTTCTGTTTCAGTTCTAACAGACATGAAAACAGCCTAGTGGTAATGAGTGCAGAGTGCTCAGTATCAATGTCATAGACATGGAGAAATCCTGCTTGACAAAGATGGAAACCGTTCTGTATCAATAATAGCAGAGAAGACAAACAGCCCAGCGTTAATGATGCTTATTATTCTGCACCTGTATCAACAGGCATGAACACACAGCCTAGTCTTAAAGGGTGGAGATTGTCCTGTAACGATTTCAACAGACATGGTGACAGCAATGGTGTGGGGCGAAAACTGTTTTGCACCAAGGTCAACAGATGCGAATACAGCCCGGTGATTACAGAGTGGAGGTGGTTTTTTCTACCAGCGCCAACGGACATGGAGACGGTCTAGTGGTAAGGGATGGAGACTGTTCTGTACCTATGTCAACAGACATGGAAACAGTCTAATGGTAAGGGAGGGAGACTGCTCTGTACCTATGTCAACAGACATGGAACAGTCTAATGGTAAAGGATGGAGATCATTCTGTACCAGTGTCGAGACACGGAGAAAGCTTGGAGGTAAAAAGATGGAGCCCGCCCTGTACCAATGTAAACAGACATAAAGACAGCCTAGTGGTAAATGGCGAAGACTGTTGTGTACCTATGTCAGCAAAGGTGAAGACAGCCTTGTTGTGAAAGGTAGAATGTATTCTGTGTCGATTTAACAGATACGAAGACATGGAGATTGTTCTGTACAAAATGCCGACATGAAAAAAAAGCCTGATGGTAAAATCTTTTGACATTGTTCTGTACCTACTTTAACAGCATGAAGACATTCTAATGGTAAACGGTGTAGATTGTTCCTTTCCAATGTCAAGAGACATGAAGACATTTTAATGGTAAACAGTGCAGACTGTTCTTTTCCAGTGTTAATAGACACGAAGACATTCTAATGGTAAACAGTGTAGACCGTTCTTTTCCAATCTCAACAGACATGAAGACAAACCTAGTGATAAACAGTGGAGATTGTTCTTTACCACTGCCAACAAACATAAAGGCAGTCTAACGGGTAAAGGGTGGAGATTGTTTTATAACACTTTTAAACAGATATGAAGACAGCCTAGTGGAAAGGATGGGCATTGTTCTGTACCTATATAAATAGACATGAAGACAGCGTAGAAAAAAAAGGCTTGAGATTGTTCTGTACCTACGTCATCAGACATGGAGAGGTCTAATGATAAAACAGTGGAAACTAGTCTACACTTACGTCATCAAACATGAAGACAGCTAGTGATAAAGGGTGGAGATTATTCTACACTTAAGTCATCAGACATAAATACAGCCTCGTGACAAAGGGTGGATATTATTCCATACCTACGTCATCAGATATGAAAGACAGCCTAGTGATAAAGGTGGATATCATTTCATACCTACGCCATCAGATATGAAGACAACCTAGTGATAAAGGGTGGATATGATTCTATACCTACGTCATCAGACATGGAGACAGCCTAGTGGCAAACAGTGTAGACTGCTTTACACCTACGTCATCAGGCATGAAGACAGCCTAGTGATAAAGGGTGGATATTTTTAACACTTACGTCATCAGACACGAATACAGCCAAGTGACAAGCAGTGTACATTGCTTTACACCTACGTCATCAGACATGATGACAGCCATGCGATATAGGGTGGAAACGGTTCCATACCAACGTCATCAGACAGTCTAGCGGAGAGGATGGAGATTTCCTATACCTATGTCATCAGAAACGAAGACGGTTTGATAATAAGCAATGAAAATTGTTCTACCCTTACGTCATCAGAAACGAAGACGTTTAATAATAAGCAATGAAAATTGTTCTACCCTTACGTCAACAGATATGAAGACGGTTTAGTGATTAGCATTGAAAATTGTTCTACACCTACGTCATAGTCATGAAACAGCTAATGGTAAAGGATAGATTGATTGCTCTGTACCAGTGTCAACAGGCGTGTGTCGTTGCTAAAATATGAAACGCTTTTGTCAGAATATGCCTGTAGAAATGTAAGTACACGTTATAAATTCCCGTGAATCACGTGTCCAACCAGCACTGAACTGGCGCGCGCGCGCGCGCGCGCACACACACACACACACACACACACACACACACACATATATATATATATATATATATATATATATATATATATATATATAATACTCGAAAGAAGAGCATGATTACTCACACACACATATACACGCGCGCGCGCGCGCGACACACACACACACACACACACCACACACACACACACACACACACCACACACACACACACACACACGCACACACACACACATACACACATACACACACACCGTGCACACATATACACACATACACGTATACACACGCGCGCATGTGCGTGGGCAAGTGCAGGCACATATGCTCGCGGGCGTGCGTGCGCGCGCATTCTCATTCACAAACTCGTTCATAGTTATGTGACCTCAAACTGTTCCTCTGTGGCCCGCTAGCCTCTCTCTCACACAAAACACACACACACACACACACACACACACACACACACACACACACACACACACTCACGCACGCACACACAGCACGAGAGAGAGCAGAGACGAGAGAGAGAGAGAGAGAGAGAGGAGAGAGAGAGAGAGAGAGAGGAGAGAGAGAGAGAGAGAGAGAGACGAGAGAGATAGGAAGGAGAGAGAGAGAGGCAGGAGAGAGAGGAGGAGTGGAAGAGATCGATCGGTTAGAGGACCTCAAGAGAGCAAGAGAGAGGGGGGAGAGGGAAGAGAGCAGAGAGAGCAGATTCAGATTCTTACAAGGAGAGAGAAGAGAAGAGAGAGAGAGAGAGTAGCAGAGAGATGAGAGAGAGAGAGACGAGACGGAGGGAGAGGAGAGAGATAGGCCATAGCCTGTTAGGCCATAGCCCTCGGGAAGGGAGGTGGTTACAAAGATGGAACAATATTCTGTAACCAAAGCAAAGAAGCAAATGAAATGAAGCATAGCCGCAAAAATAATGTTTTCACGTTTTAAGCCTTCGAAGCATTGATTAATTAACTAAACATAATTTGCTGTGCAAATGCTATTACACAGAAATAAAAATCAAGAATACACTGATGAGAAATTGACCTATGCTGCGACAAACCTCCGAATCTTAAATGCTTTGCTCAAATGTAATGCGAACTGCTTTACGAGTGTTTCATTCCTTGATGTCATTAGCATAATTAGCTTAAAAAAGCATGGTTGTCAATAGTATTTTTGCGGAATGAACTCTTGGCGAACATTACTTAGTTCCTGGCAAAGAAAATAAAATGAACTTAATTATCAAGTGCCTCGTGGCATAATGGGCAAAGGAGATTATTATCACTGAGTTCTCTATAGTGATTAAAATATCTATTTACTTCTGTGATACCGAATCTAAATTTTGTTAGGATGTATCTTAAATATTAGGTTAATAGAAAAATAAACGGGCACATTTATGCTCTGCGTTTAACATACGATAGATATTAAACCTGTCACTTTCCAGAACATGAGAATACCAGCTTTGCCATCTACAATCTATTAATCTCTGACGAAATTCAAGAATACAACTTGCTAGCTAGAGAGAGAGAGAGAGAGAGAGAGAGAGAGAGAGAGAGAGAGAGAGAGAGAGAGAGAGAGAGAGAGAGAGAGAGAGAGAGAGAGAGAGAGAGAAAGAGAGAGAGAGAGAGCAACTTTTGTGCTTGCAACGATTATAATTCAGTATCGCGAACTGATTAAAAGGAGGTCGTGTGTTTCAAACCCGAACAGGAGCCATCACTATCAAAGTTTCCTTTCCTGGCTGTGGCACCCATTCTGAGAGGATTATTCGGTACACACATTTTTCATCTGATTTTAGATTTTACAGTGGAGAGATTTTTTTTAAACAAAATTTCGGGTGTGTTTTTAGAAGATGTATTTTAAAGTGTTGTGTGAATGAATGATTTGTGAGTTGTCTTCAACGCGGTGACAGCCCTGATATAGCCCTTTTGCGGTCGGCTGGGGCAACATTGTCTTACCTTAGATGGGACATCTAACGTATACCGACAAGAGTTATTGAGATGTGGGAAATCAAATACGTCAATGTACCCAAGAAGAACTACTGAGAGATGGGAAATTAGACACATCTTGTACCCTACAAGACTAATTAAATCATGAGAAATCGGATGCCTAATATACCCAACAAGAATATATGAGGTGTGGGAAATCAAATACGTCATGTACCCAAGAAGAATTACTGAGAGATAGGAAATTAGACACATCTTGTACCCTACAAGACTAATTAAATCATGAGAAAATCGGATGCCTAATATACCCAACAAGAAATATTGAGGCGTGGGGAATCAGATACATCATCAGGTATCCACTAAGAGTGATCAAGACATG
>JADBJO010000076.1:447500-455000 GCA_016801955.1 Conus betulinus
GACAAAAAGGAAAAAAAAACAAACAAAAAACAAAAAACAAAAACAAAACAAAAAAAAACAAAAAAAGAAAACCAAAAAACAAAAAAGAACAAAACAACAACAACAAAAACAAACAACAAACAAACAAACAAAAAAAACAGCGCTTACACGAGAGCCCCACTGATCTCTAATCATGATGATGTAAACAGCACACAGTGCATTGGCAATGCTTCCTTTGCGGCTTACTCTAGACCCCTTCCCCATCTCCGCATTTCCATGTCAAGGCAAACTGTGCGCAATGTGCTGGCTATACTTCCATTCCGGCTTACATTAGAGCTACCCCGTCTCTGTTTTTTATGACAGGGCAAACAGCGCACACCCGCCGTTCTTACCAGCCCAAATGTGTCCTCTCTATTACAGCAGCTTGACAAACAAAGTATAACAGATACACTAGCCGCTGTGGCGAAGCGGTTAGCGTCGCAGACTGTCGGCTGAGAGGTCGTGGGTTCGATTCCCATCAGACCCATGCGGAATCTTTCTGCTCGGACCGGCTCTAACCCAGAGTTGAGTTTGCTACGGGCTCAAGTGGGAGGACTGAGATCACGCAGTCGAGTTTCGTCCACTTAATGGATGCGTCTCTGAGAGTGTTGCTCAAATTTCATGACCAACTCTGCAGGTGTTTATCTCTCGGGCCTGGCTGACGCCGGGATATATCATGATATCATGAAAACAAATACAGAGTGCAGACCTGTCATGCAGTCTCAGACCGGAATGAAAATCCTTAGCATCATGTTCATCATCCTCATTCTCATCGACCAGCATAAAAAAATCTCAAGCACTGTGGCCCTTCATGTCCTGCTCTCATGGTCACCTCAATTTCGATGTCCTCTCCACATCTATGGCCTTGGTTTGATTCCGTCGGGGTCACCGGTATCGGCAAGCTCATAGGGGCAGGGGAATGCGGTTATAAGCGCAAGGTATGCGCCCACAGGGTGACGCAGATTTTCGTTTATTGATTATTGATCGTCTCTTCCAGACGTATCCTCGCTTCTGCTTGTATGTGTTACGAGACTTCTTGTTCCTGCTCAGAGCATGCTTTTAGCAAAACCTCGCGCGATTCGTGAATTTGGCTCGGGCAATGTCTGACTCATCTTTGACTGCGTTGAAAACTCCATGTCATTTTTTTATCCAGACAGGACACCATGTTGATGAAGTAGATTTTTACCCAAAGGAAGCTAGATCAAAGGCTAGGCTGTTAAATTTTTGTCAACTTCTCGTGTTGGGCAAAATGTTGCTCAGCACGTGCACAGCATAGGGACATGGATGACACATAACACACGTGCAACAGTCTCGATTCTGGCCTGCTGATGATGGAGACTAGCCTCTCGTGACTACATGTGCTCCATAAAAAACATCACTGGAGATGCGTCGTCTCTGTGTATCTGCCTCTGTCCGTACCTCTCATATTTCGACTTCTTTTCTCACAGAGAGAGAGAGAGAGAGAGGTGGGCAGAGAGAGAGAGAGAGAGAGAGAGAGAGAGAGAGAGAGAGAGAGAGAGAGAGAGAGAGAGAGAGAGAGAGAGAGAGAGAGAGAGAGAGAGAGAGAGACGGGGGGAAAGAAGGCATAGGGAGACAGAGGGAGGGAGACTTGAAAGAGACAGTGACCGAGACTGGTAGTGTCCGAGTTGAAACGAGGGATTCAGATTCAGATTCAGATGCTATTCATTTATGGGTCTGGGCCCCTTACGAAGGAGTGCATGAATCTGATATAACAACAACGGAATTGAAAGCTACAAGCTGAATCGGAATGTACAGTATTGTTCCTGTCATGATATAGCTGCTTCTCTTCGTTTTAAAAACGCTTTCTATGAAAATAAGGAAATTTGTTAACAACTTTAATGGAGGTCGAAGACATTAACAAACACAATTTGAATAGCGAAGGTTCTCTGTAGAATTAAGGGCAAACAAAAACTTTCACGAATGGTTTTGAGAGCTGGACAACAAAGAATAAAGTGAACTTCATTTTCTAGTTAATTTTTGCATAATGGACAAATTAAGCTATTGTCATTAAAAGATCTCTATCTGTAATGATGGATCACTAATTACGATATACCAAGTCTAAGTCTTGTTACGCATTTCAAATGCTTATTCAAATGAAGCTTTAAATAAGGTGGAAGATCAGGTTTGCAAAAATGTCTGTAAAGACTAAACCGTTCACTGTTTTCAATGTGATCTGACCATTTCTGCCAGCTGCAGCCTATTAATCTCTGCCGGAAAATACAGATAAAATCAGCAGCATTGCCAACACCTTGGCTGAGCCAAACAAAACCAAAACCATGTTCAAACAGGCAGAGCCGCATGTTAGTTACCCAGTTCTCCTTACCTCTGGCATTCAAGTCAATCAACATATTATATGCTTTGCGGTATATTCTGTCGTCATCCACCTGCCCTAACATCAATAAGTTACAAACGCATCTAACAGTAGAAACACGATATATTGAGTATCGTTTTCTCTCACCATAAACGGGTCACTGGGAGTTCGTCTGTCAACACCCAAGAATTTCTACAGATTCGCAGCGTATCGCAGCTTTGTCCAACCCCACAGTTCAGAACCATACTGAAGAATTGGTTGTACTTGTGTGTTAAATGACTTGATTAAAAACCTCAAAAGTAGTACTATTGAGATTATTTAACATTCAATGATGCAAATCAAAGTGATTTTGGCCCGGCGTGCCAGATCTTTGCATGCACACACAAAGCGTAAATGAGAAAGAACAGAAAATCCCAAATATCTATGAACTTTCACAACATGTATCAAGTCACCATTACAGTCATCTTTCCCTAACATTTCAATATCCACCCTTACGAAATACTGTGTTTTTACTTTTAGACATGTTAACTTTTAAATGGAGTGCCGTAGCAGCGTGCTGTAAATTATTCAATTGCGCTTGCAGACCAGTAACAGTTTCAGACATCAGAATAACATCATCAGCAAATAAACAATAAAAAAAACATCCAGTGAAAATGAAGCTGAATGTCATCCATCGTTAATTGCTTCTTCAACCGTTAAATCATTTATAAACAAAGAAAACAAAATAGGCAGCAAGCATTTCCTTGTTTAAGTCCAGCTGAGGTAGAAAGAGGGAAAGACAGAGATTGTCGCAGACAGATAGGGAAGTACGCAAGGAGGGAAGAGAGAGAGAGAGAGAGAGAGAGAGAGAGAGAGAGAGAGAGAGAGAGAGAGAGAGAGAGAGAGAGAGAGAGAGAGAGAGAGAGAGAGAGAGAGAGAGTGCAAGGTCCTTGAAAAGACTATCTTCGTTGTTGGTATTTGTTGTCACATGTGGAATGATTTAAACGGATGTGGTACAAATCAGGGTACAATTTTCAAATTTCGCCCGAACACACGCCTCTTTTGTAGTTTGATGGTACAAAATCCTCATTTTCTTTTGTCTCATTTCTTTCGTTTCTATCTTTTCATTCTTTTTTTACGCTTGAGTTGTTTTTTTTTTCCTCAGAAGGTTTTACAGATTAATGAAACATAAGCTGTTCATCATTGACGTATCCACACACGTTCTTTTCACGCACCTTTCTTCATTGACTTCCTCTCACTCTCTTCCCACCGACGCCCTTCCCTCCCTCCTCCTCTTCAGACACTCTGAGACGTTCACGCATGTACATGAACTCACACAAACGTCCTGGTTGTAGTCAGAAACAAACCATCAGATAACAGATAAAACTGGAACGACTGAGCCTCACCTGAAAATTACGAGTGCTGGCAGCAGTTTACAAAGGACGCAGAGAGAGTTGTTGTCCCTGATCTTCACAGCACTAGTCCCGAAAAAGGCCGACATAACTTTGAACCCTCGCTAAAGGCTAGGTCTGGCTTTCATATCCGCCAGTGTGGTGGCATCAAAGAGAGAATCAGAGCCGACCTTAAGGCCGTGGTCTACCAGACGTTCGATTCTATAGTTGGATAAGACTGTATACAAACCTCACAATTCATCGCTTAAATAGGTCAAGACTTTAGTTTGCAAATCGCAAAGAACACTCTAACTTTCCGGATCAGAGTCACGCCATCTGTTTATGATTTCTATCGGTGTTTTGTACATTTCAAACAGACGCATCGTCCATGAGGCTGAACATGCTCATCGTAGACAGTGTCTGTGGAGGGAGACACACGTTGTGTGTGGATTAAAGAGGCAGAGGACACCAAGTCACGGCTCGAGAGGATGACCAGTTCGCTGTCCTCAACATAAACAGGGAAGGTCACCGAAACAGGTTGATGTGAAAATAGATAAAGGCCTTACCACACACACACACACACACACACACACACACACACACACGCACACGCACATATCCATCAGTGTCAGCTGCACCACGTCTATCGATTGTCATGGCAAGCTCTGACTAACTGCCAGCAATTCTAACGCTCCTGCTTCACCTCACGACCCACACGGCTAGTGTGGCAGCGCCTTCAGCGGGCGAGCGGAGAGGCTTGGGAATGACGTAGGAAAGTTCAGAGAGATACAGCCGGACATTAGTCTTCCCGGAGTTTCTTTCATTTGTACTTGGCTCAGCTCATTCCTTTTCACACCAGCTTGACCTTTGGCGGACCCATGGGTAGATGAAGGCCATTCTCTCTCAACGCTCCGAGTTCTCTTGACACGATTGCCCCATTTTATATATACACCGGGCTTTATTTGACGTTTCTCCAACCTGTGCCGCCAACTTAAACTTATCCCCTGGTTTTTATGACATATGCCGTCTTGCTGGCTTGTGCTGTTTATTGCATGGAGACAACCCATACCGATGGACACTTGCGCTGGCCACTTGTCTCGGGCACTATTTATTACTGGACGTTGCAGCCCGGTTATTGCTTCATATGTGCGTGACTCTCTCTCTCTCTCTCTCTCTCTCTCTCTCTCTCTCTCTGTGTGTGTGTGTGTGTGTGTGTGTGTGTGTGTGTGTGTGTGTGTGTGTGCGCGTGCGAACTTGTGCATGCATGCAGGATCTGTTATCAGCGTCCGTAGCATTGGTCTACTTTTCGTAGTCTAAATTCTGGATTTGTGTATTCAACTTTTTTTCCCTGTAGTTGCTATAATGACTTGCATGTTTTTGCAATTTTTTTTTGTGTGTTTTCCCCAGGGCTGGGTGGAAAAAAGCATGTACACTTTGCGTACCTCATTACCCTGTAAAATAACATTTCGTTCGTTCGTACGTTCGTTCCCCCCCCCCCTCTCTCTCTCTCACTCTCGTGTGCGTGCGTGCGTGCGTGCGCGCGCGCGCGCGCGTGCGAGTGTTGTGTGTGTGTGTGTGTGTGTGTGTGTGTATGTGTGTGTGTGTGTGTGTGTGTGTGTGTAAATGCGCGCGCGTGTGTGTGTGTGTGTGTGTGTGTGTGTGTGTGTGTGTGTGTGTGTGTGTGTGCGTGCGTGCGCGCTCGCGCGCGCGCGTGTGTGTGTGTGTGCGTGTGCGAGTGAGTGAGAAAGAGAGAGAGAGAGAGAGAGAGAGAGAGAGAGAGAGAGAGACAGAGACAGAGAGACAGAGAGACAGAGAGAGAGCGAGAGAGCTGAGTGGCTGAACACTGAAACCTGAAGGCACCACAAACCATTTTCCATTGCTGTCTGAAATGCCAGGTTTAACTTCCAGACGGCCGAAATCCCGTAACCGCTTCTCCGTCTGTGCAGTAATGTCACTTTCCGCTCAGGGAAACCTGCATAGATAAATGCATGGAGGGATAGGGAACAGACCAGAAATGGGCCAGAAACACATCATGAAGAAAAGTATGATTCAGTGACGATTTAGATAAAGATAGACAGGAGATGAAGGGAAGTGGGGATGGGGTGTGGGGAGGGGAGGGGGGGGGGGAGGAGGAGGGAGGGTGGAGGGAGGGAACTTTAGACAGGCGAGAGGACGCAGAAGGAGGGCTTCAGATGAAAGCATTCAAAACCTGCCCTGACAGTGTGTGTGATTGTGGTATTTTTTCTCTCTTTTTTTTTCTTTCTTTCTGCGTAGTAAGGCTGATACTCCTGCGGACATTCCCTGTATAGACAGGCAAGTATTTATCCCATCTACCCACCAAAGGGAGTGGAGTTTTGTGTGTATGACCGTTTTTTTTAAAATTCCGCCATTAATAGTTGGGTCAAATCCAGGAGTTCCGTGACCTTGGAGTGAAGAGGTCCGTTTCTCAGCGCTTTTGACTTCCCTAGGGGTTAAATAAGAAATTTAGCCCTCATGACCCTCACAAAAGTGTGGGGCATAACTTTTGAGAGCCCAAAATTCAAAAATGGCCGCCATCGGCCGTTTTGAAAAATAGCTTTTCCCTAGCGGAGATTCGAACCGCAACCCCAGGATCACCAAGATTACGAGTCCGGCACTCTACCACTGGGTTATTCCGGCAACGGGAATGTTGTATGTCATGCAGTCACCAGAGACCTCGTTAACAAAGATTTAAACCTCCGGCTTCATTACTGTGTGGGAGGAGACACACCTGCCAAGACAGACCTGCCAAGACAGGCCGGACAAGACAGGGGTTGAACGCTTTACGGTAGACGAGGGTGTGTTGACACTGTGCGGTGAAGTGCTGGACATCTCCTTCGTATTGGTTGTCATGGGTGTGAGACTGTTCTCTTAGCTGCCTACTTTGGTGTTGTGCCCTGCCTCATGAGGGTCTAATAAGCCGAACCGCGTTCACTCTCCGTCTTCCACTCTGTAGCCTGTCAAACTGAAATACAACGAAGGTATTCTGTTCTGCCTGGCATTTGGAAGCAGATTCCTGAAAAAAATCATGTCACACTGCAGCTGTGCAAAATGTTTATTATATAGCTGAATTCAGTGACACGCATACGTGCTCTGAAGCTTGCACATCAAACAGCTAGCGCATGTTTAAGCTAACACATATACACAGGTAATGCATGTTTACATGATGTGAGCATCATGGTTCCCAATGTTCGATATGTTTTAAAACTGTATTATGATGCATCGTGCATTTCAGACGAAAGGTTAAAAACAGCGATACAAACCTACCCCTCCAACCCCTGCCTTCATTTTTCTGTTTGTTAGACGGCAGACTTTCATTCCTTTCTTTTCTTTCTTTCTTTCTTTCTTTCTTTCTGCGTTCTCAGGCTGATACTCCTGCGGACACCCCCTGCATAGAGAGGCAAGGATTAATTCCATTTACCCAAGAAAGGGAGAGGAGTTTTGTTATGACCGTTTTTTCTATCTCGCCATTAAGCCAGCCATACTCCAACTTCGGGGAAAGACTTCATTTGGAATAGTTACGCCCTACATTACTTGAAGAGGGTATGAATCTCTCTCTCTCTCTCTCCTCTCTCTCTCCTCTCTCTCTCTCTCCTCTCTCTCCTCTCCTCTCCTCTCCTCTCTCCTCTCCTCTCTCTCTCTCTCTGTTAGTATTTGTGTGAGTGAGTGTACGCACAGACACGCGCGCGCGCGCGCGCGCGCGCGCGTGTGTGTGTGTGTGTGTGTGTGTGTATGTGTGTGTGTGTGTGTGTGTGTGTGTGT
>JADBJO010000076.1:465000-470000 GCA_016801955.1 Conus betulinus
CGTGCGCGCGCGCACACACATACTCACACACGTACGCGTGCGCGCGCGCACACACACACACACACACACACACACACACACATGCACACACACACACACACGCAGAGAGAGAGAGAGAGAGAGAGAGAGAGAGAGAGAGAGAGAGAGAGAGAGAGAGAGACATAATTCAAGATTATGGGCTTCATACTCATTCACATGGGGACAACGAGGTAGAGGGATTGAGGACAGTCCTGCAATCAGTGGTTCAAAAAGCCTTTGCGCAGTGATAAGAGCGAACTGAAATAATGTCTACCATTTTTAGGCCAATTGTGAACCAAGATTTCCTCTATAACTAGCACTGTAAATCAAAACTTTAGACAAGAAACTTTATGTTTTGATGTTACTTTTGAACAAAGGTTTCCGTAAAACCAGTGCTGTAATTTTAAAAAAGTTTGAATAGTAATCAACTGTATGAATTAGGTTCCGTTCGACCAGATATTTCCATTATATCTTGTGCGGCTATCGCAAATCGTCACACACACACACACACACACACACACACACACACACACACACGCGCACGCACGCACGCACACGCACGCACACACACACACACACACACACACACACACACACACACACACACACACACACACACACACACACACATTTCATGCTTTTTCTGGTGACTTCTTAACTAAGATTTCCGTCATCGCTAGCGCTGATATCACACCTATCACCACCTCTGCCCTGAAATCATTGACGTCGACGTATCTTCATATCGTCACTGCTTTGTAAATGTCAGATCCATTAATCCGTGTCTAATGATTTACAAACGGGAATTCTTCCATCAAACGTGTCCTCGCTTTCTGCCTCGATTTCCTGGGTATGTTTAAGTTCTCTCTGTTGTTATGTCATCCTCAGGTAGGAAACTGTTTTGCAGAATCTCCACATTAGTGTTGGCGCATCTCTCTGACTCAGTTTGAGGAGCATCACTTCGTCACTGCACACTGTCACTAACTGACGGTTACGCCACAGTCCTGTTTGACAAGCGTTGCACGTGCAGCATACAACCAGGATCGTCACTGCTGGCAGCGTAGCGTCTCCAGTTCTGGGGAGATAGGGAGAAATGGGTCGAAGGGGGATGGAGAAGATCTTGCCTTCTGCTGTGTTATTGTGCTATGTACCTTGGCTCGTCTCTTGTAAACGGAGTGTCATTTGCATCACTATACGATTGTGTTATCTTGGCGAGTGTGTGAAACGTGGGGTTCGTCGGATGGTAGTAATGTCTAAACAGACGCGATCACAGATTTAGTTCCCCTTTTAAAAGACGACTGACAGTTCTCGTGGGGCGCCCAGGATACATTCCGAACAATTCAATGTTCAGACCTCTGTTGGCTGCACACTACAAAGAAATGCACCAAGGCGCTGTTTAAGGAGTCGAGTATTTATAGACTGACGCAATTAGATTGTTTTGAGAAATTTTATTGTGTCCGAAAGTTGATTCTCCTCAGTTTCTGTGATATGGCCATCAAGGTACACGCCAGGTGGTTCCAAGCAGACAGATTAAGATAAAAGGAATGGGACTGTTTGGGCGCTGCGAGTGCAAAGGCCCGAGATGTGCGTCAACTAAGAGGAAGGTCATGTATTTGAGGACTTCGTGATTTCTTAGGTGAAATCCCCTAAACCAAGGGAAACAATTGGTGGGGAGTTGTTCTTTTGATCAAGTAACAGTTTAACATTAAGTGCCGACTCAAATGTATGGTAGGCCTGATAACGCTCACGTGAATTATATAGTGATTTAGTGCAGAATCCTAATTGTGGCATGTGAACGTTGAAATATATTCTTACTGGCAGCCAAGCAAGGGAGGCTACTCTGACAAAGAGAGCCCAACACTCTATGTAAAAAAAATATCCAGGGCCAGCGAGAAGAGGGGTCTGAAACCCTGTCCCTCCCCCCTTGGCTAGCAGAAAATGACATTTTAGCACGTTTTCCCTCTTCCTCCACCGTATGAGACCCCCCCCCCCCCCCCCCCCCTTTTGAACCCCCTCTTGTGTAACTAATCATGCCCTGAGCTTGGTAGCTTTATTTCAATGGTGGGCACATTGTCTCACAATATAGATGAGAAATCAAATCTGGATCAATTGTGAATTGGCAGTTATGCTGAGGAAACATTCATGCTTCTAACAACACATTCGTCCACTGAAACCGGTGCACGTGCTCACTGTTCTCAGTATAGTCACACGCTTGTGTGCGAATATTGTACCACATGTCATTTTACGACCATCAGGGATTAGCCACAATTAACACTAAGCAATAAGCAATCTTACATAAAACATCAAGGTTTTAGAGACTGACATGAAAGATTGTCTGGTTTGATAAGATTCAGCGATAAGCTTAGCAGTGCTATAATTAGTTTCAAAGACCTCTTATTCCTCATCCACTTTTTCTTCTCTGTCTGCTCATTTGATCTATCTGTTATTCAGTGTGTGTGTATATACGTGTATAAACTTTGCTGATAACACTTGAAAGGGTATCACGTCTTTCTCTCTCGCTCTGTCTCTGTCTCCGTCTGTCAGTTTGTTCGACTCTCTCTCTCTCTCTCTCTCTCTCCCACTCTCTCTCACGAATCAGATGATTGTTGAACACCGTGAAAATACTTACGTAAAATGAAAGGAAAATGAAAAGAAAAACATATTTAATAGTAAACAAACTAAGATAAATTAAGTGACTCCAAAATATCTTTGGTTCCTAATTCGAAGTATTGACAGAAAAACATTTTGATTATAGCGAATTTTCATCATATCGTGTGCTCCTGAAATACCCGACAACTGGGAATTATTACGACAACAAAAATATCAGTGTTCGATTCTGACAGATAGCCTTATTTAATGACTCGATTTTTAGAGAATTTATGGCAAGCCTCAGGAATCTAAAACTCACTGAAAGTCCTGGTCCACATGAAATTGTAGCAGGGATGTTAAAAGTTTGACATTATCGATTTTCCCGTTGTCTTGCTCAACAAACTTTTTCCAAAGCGGATTATTCCCTTGCATGGGCAAAATCTATAAACCTGACCATTACATGAAAACGTGATTGAATAACCAGAAGAGAGGGAGAAGGAATACTGACGATCGAAGTTTGTTTAGTGAGGGAAAAGATCAAGTTCAACGGGCTTATTTATATTTTGCCCTACGCACACACACACAAGCTCTCCAGCCCTCCCATTTCCACTAAACGCAAGTTTGAAAAACACAATCTTAATTTTGCAATTCATACTTATGATAAACGCCTATAGATTTTACACCCCCTCATATATATATATATATATATATATATAGTTGACTAATTTAGTAGCTGAAAAAAAACAATTGCTGATAAACACTTCTTCCATTATCACATCAATGTCTTGGCAAAGATTTAAAACAAAAACACAGGAAAAAGCGGTGGGGTGGGGTGGGGTGTGTGTGTGCGTGTGTGTGTGTGTGTGTGTGTGTGTGTGTGGGGGGGGGGGGGGGGATATTGTGAAAGAAAGAAAATGGGAATGTTCGGCTTAGATTAGAAACATAATAACCTTCGCTGGCAGTACACGCACAACATCGTAACCCATCTTGATTCATATCGCCTGCTCAAAGGCGTTGCGTCTGTTGACTTGGACTGGACATGCGGGTATTGCCTTGGCATGAAATGAAGATATACCACAGTCTATAATTCTGTGGTTTCCTCACCATCAAGGGCTCAAAAACAAAATCCAAGGGCACTCAAAGCAGACAGCAAAGGATATCAAGTAAAACAAGAAGAAAGTGGATACGGAAATAAAGTTGCTAAATCATTATTTAAGATGTATTAGATATAATGAGAAATCAGCTTCAGTTTGAGGATCATTTTACAGAGACAAGGGAGATCAGAAGGCGTCAACAGTCAGAGTGGTCAGCTCTGCTGTTCAGTAATCCAAGCGATGTCAGTCACATAAGTGCTGACATCATCAAAGAATTGTGCATCTATCTAGAGACAGGCAGACAGACAGACAGACAGACAGATAGAGAGAGCATACCTACTACATGGGAAACTTTATGGGGATTTAGAGAAGTCATCGTTTTTCGCTATGAGATATGTATGTTATGTTCTTTAAAAAAATCCAGAGTTTGTGTGTACATTACATCAAACCGAATTTGTTCCAAAGACAAACACTAATAGACAACAAACTACATAAACAAGAATTCAGTCCCCAGAAAAAAAGTTCTTTATTGAGCACTGAGTTTCAAAGAATAACGACTGCTGGGGGCAGGCAAAGGATAGTAACAAAAGCTGAAGTATTGAAAACTGGCAAATGAACACAACTACATGAACGTATCAAGCCTTGACTACTAGTCTTCGTCAAGCCAGACCATGACAAACAAACAACGGAAATGAACATGTAGAGAGACAAAACAACAGTTCTCAATTGCTATGAAAAAGATATAAAGGGGTCGGTTGGGATGTAAGGGAGGGAGATGGTGATGGTGGTGGTGGTGGTGGTGGGGGGGGGGGGGGGGGGGGGGGGGGGGGGAGTGGGGAGATGGGGGGGGGGGGGAGGTGGGGATAAGGCGACGCGGAATAAAAACATTAAATCCTTAACAGACCGCGTTGGGAATCACGGAGTTCCGTATTTACACAGAACCATATTTTACACAGAGAATGCTTACTTAGGGTCAACTTTCGTCCCTAAACGAACACTCCTCAGGGAGCCAGGTCTTCAGCGGTTGAGGTGGTCCTCCCACGGCGCTTAATGTAGAACACTACCAATCACTATGGTGTTCCTGTTTAGAGCTGGTCTGTGTAAACTGACTAGGTGTTTTTTTAACAGGTTATCATCGGCGGAATCCCAGATTGTACAGGGTTAGTTTAAATCTGAGTTTCAATATAGGTATTAAGAAATAACTTACCGCTATATAGATCTAAAATGTTTAATTTTTGAGGGTTGTTACGTCGTTAAACCGTTCAAGAAAAGTTAAAAAAAAAAAACAAAAAAAAAAAAAAA
>JADBJO010000076.1:485000-490000 GCA_016801955.1 Conus betulinus
CACGGCAAGCCCTGGCCGACCTCTCCGTGCTGATGAAGGAAAGTCTGTCCGTGTCCAGCATTCTGCCCCGTCCCCTCTTTGTCTCTGTCTCTGTCTCTGAATCTCTCTCTGTCTCTCTCTGTCTCTGTCTGTCTGTCTGTCTGTCTCTGTCTCTCTCTCTTAGTGTTCAACATTCTGCGCCTCTCTCTCTCTCTCTCTCTCTCTCTCTCTCTCTCTCTCCGCATTGTTCTGTCTGTCAGTCTGTCTCCTTCTCTGTCTCTTGTCTGTCTCTGTCCGTTGTCTGTCTGTCTGTCTCTGTCTCTGACTCTGTCTCTCTCTCTGTATCTGTCATTGTCCTTGTCTGTCTGTCTGTCTGTCTGTCTGTCTGTCTGTCTGTCTCTCTCTCTCTCTCTCTCTCTCTCTCTCTGCGTCCCTCCCTCAAGCCCTTTGCCTCTCTCCCTCTTTACCTCCACCCTTTCTCTTCCACTCTCTCCCTCCCTCTCTCCTTGCATTGTTCTGTCTGTCTGTTTATCTCTGTTTCTGTCTGTCTCTGTCTCTCTCTCTTTGTCACTGTCTTTGTCCTCTCTCTCTCTCTCTTTCTCTTTCTCCCAATCTCTGTCTCTCTCTCTCTCTCTGCCTGCCCCCTTTCACTGTCTACCTCCTCTTACTCTTCCTTCCTACCTCTCCGCTCCCCCCCCCCCCCCCTCTCTCTTTCTCTGTATGCTGTCCTCGTCTCCCCCCTTCCCTCTTGTTCGGTCGTATCTCCATCCAACAAACAAACCCCCTCCCTCCTCCCCCCCCCCCCCCCCCCCCACTCTCTGTCTCTCTCTCTAGTCCATTTCACAACGGGCAGTTGAGACAGAAACGTGCAGTGCAGCGGATCTGTGATACATCGCTTTTCGTCAAGTTCCATTTCCCATACATCGCTTTTCGTCGAGTTCCATTTCCCATACATCGTTTTTCGTCGTGTTCCATTTCCTAGACGAGTTCACTCTTTAATGCAGCCGTGTACGTTCGCTTGTTTAATGTTTCTTCGTCACCATTGTAACGAAAGACACTATAATGATGGTTTTCGAAGTTGTTCACGTTCGCCGGAAACGAACGCAATCAGTCGCAGAGAAAAACAGCCAACATGACGTGTTCGTGCTGACCGTTGGTCCTTTTGAATAGATCAGAGCTCAAACACACTTGTAACTGTTTGTTACTCAATGGCTCTGCTCAAACAGGGATACATAGGCCAACTAAGAGCGTTTTAGTAGCCCATTCCAGCTTTTTGAACGGACGCATACTTATGTGCGCGCGCGCGCGGTTTTGTGTGTGTTTGTGCGAGTGCGCGTGTGCGTGTGTACGTGAGTGCGTGTGTGCATGTGTGTGTGTGTGTGTGTGTGTGTGTGTGTGTGTGTGTGTGTGTGTGTGTGTGTGTGAGTACAACACTATGTTAATCTGAGAGTAAATGGTTTCAGTCAGTCAGTCAGTGTGTGTGTGTGTGTGTGTGTGTGTGTGTGTGTGTGTGTGTGTGTGTGTGTGTGTGTGTGATGTTTCCAGGCTCATTTTCTCTCTCCAATGTGTTAATGTAGCATATTTCATAAAATGCATCATTTTCCAAAATTCACGACCTCCACAAAAACCCTACGAGATTAAGGTCGGATGAGCACATCTTGTGTACAGGGGTGTGTGAAGCTGGTCCTGGCCGTAGTTCTTCAAATAATGCTAGTTTCTGCAGGTGTTCAACTGGGCAAAAAGGAATTCTTTCTGGGTAATCCCTAATAATTCAGATCAGAGTATTTGCAAACTTCCGACTTTATTCATTATATTGAATTATAACATTGTAGTTCAGGTTTTCAACTGCCTTTTTCCAGACCGTCTTTCACTTTGGTCCGAGAAAGGTTCAAGAGTGACTTTTGAGGTAATTTGATGCAGGACTTTCTTGGCTTTGGCTTCATACTGCAGTGTGAAGGATGACTGGGCGTGCACAGAGATCGCCATTTCAGGACGTCCGTGATCCTTTATAGTGATTCAGGAGCACACACACACACACACACACACGCACGCACGCACGCACGCCACACACACACACACACACAGAAAACCAGCCAAGGGCACAGGACTAGAAATAGAAGATGACTCGGCCATGTTTGCACGGATTTCAGAGGTTTTCGTTGCCAGGGGTTTCATATGCTAAGCTTTAAGAAAGGACTCGCGCTACAGCTTTTCGTGCCGAGACATGCGTGGAGTATGGTGTTTCATGCGTTTCACGTCTGGCTCAACGTGGTTTGAATTGTGTGGGCTGCGTACTCCATCTGCAAACATTACCGTGTAGAAGTCTTTATATTGCAAAGGGTTGGAGAGAAAGCTCTGCTCTGCTCTGCTCTGCCCTGCTCTGCTCTGCTCTGCTCTCTCTCTCTCGCTCTCTCTCTCTCTCTCTCTCTCTCTCTCTCTCTCGTACCTTATTTTCTGAAGTGTTAACTTTCAACAGTGTAAAAGTCTTTATATTGCAAAGGGTTGGAAGAAAGCTCTGCTCTGCTCTGCTTTCTCTCTCTCTCTCTCTCTCTCTCTCTCTCTCTCTCTCTCTCTCTATTTTCTGAAGTGTTAACTTTCAACAGGCAGAGGGACTAATTATCGCAAAACATTGTCATTATCGAGCTTGGAAGACTGATTAAATCTCCAAAAGACGTGTAAACAAACCTGTGAGAATAGTTTAATTGATGTACGTGTTTTTATTTTCAAGGATGTGGGAGAAGCATGGCCTCTGTAGACATTTCCATACGCAATCGATCTCCTTTATGTCTAAGAAAAACAAAAACAAAATTAAACGAACAACAATAAAAAACAAACAAACGAAAAAAAAAAAACACCTCTCACGCTTGTTTTCGTCTGCGATTGGTCATATTTGACGGTTGTTGTGTCTGTCCACTTCATTAGTGCTGATATTTTCCTCCATAAGTCCAAAAACGGCCATGGAAATGGAGACATTACTTTCTTACATCTAAGCTGCATTTTTCTATTTTCATTTCTTGACGTTGAAGTCAATCCATATAACATGATCTTAAATGTCAAAGGAATTGACTTTGGAGAGAATGTTCCGAAATTCGATTTGCGCAGTGAATAATTTGATTTTCTACTTCGAGGTGTGACGTGCATGTGATTTAGCCCGGAGCCGGTATAGGAATTTGGTCTGTCTCTTCACACATTTCACTATTTAAGACCGTCCCTCCCCCTACAAGGCAGGAATCTGCTTTGCCACTTGAGCTTTTTTTCCCCCAAGGTCTGACCCACGCGCTGGGCTGATGCTGCAACATACATTACTGGCAAGGTAAGGTAAGGTAAGGTAAGGTAAGGTAAGGTAAGGTTGCTTATAGCCCAGCCGACCGCAAAGGGCCATATCAGGGCTGTCACCACGTTAAAATCAACTCACAAGTCATCTAAAAAAACACACAAACAAACAAACAAACACAACCTTTCACACGTCTGTTTAAAATACATCTTCTGAAAACGCACCAGAAAAACTTCGTTAGAAATTTTTCTTCCGTAAAATCTTAAATCAGATGAAAAGTGTTAATCTCTCTCAGAAACTCAAAGATCACGTCAGGCAGGACATCTCTGAACAGGGTTGACATGGACGCTGCTGTAAAATGTTTATGTCTCACATCGTGCAAGTCCCAACAATCTAAAAGAATATGTTTCACTGTGAGTGGAACATTACTGGCAAACCATCAACACACGGCCACTGTGATGATAAATGTGAAACGTTTTCATCCAACGTTTATGCTTAATGGGAAAGAAAGAAATGTGGAAACTATCATCATATCTCGTCGTTCAAGATGCGCAGATAGATTTTAGGAGAATGCGTTGAAATACTTTTCTTAGACACCTAATGGGAAAAGCTTTTTAATCACCTGCTCTGTACTGCTTTACTACAAGTGATTCAAGAGTGTGTCAACGCCAAATCATTTACAATGGCTTGTTAAAATTCCTGAACCGTAAAATCGTCATAGAAGTTCTTTGAACAGTCAAATACATTTAATAATACTAAAGACTCCAACATCGGTTATCAAATATTGGTATCAGAGGACAATCACCTGACTTGTCAATGACTATTTAACCTCGATATATATAGTGTGGGGTTTGTTATTGCTGTTGCTGTCTGATTCTTTGCTGTGATTTCGTTGTTCACTATCATTTTCATCCAATTTCTATCATCATTTGATAATCAGTTAAGTTTCGACTGCAGTCAAATGTCCGTAAATCAATATGTGCTCAGGGTATATTTAGGGTTAGATAAGATAAGATAATGTTGCTTATAGCCCAATATTTAGGGTTGTTATTGTGTACTCGAAATTCATTTTGTTGTTACAGCATTATTTTCTAAACTACTAGGTTTGTTTTTTTTAAACCAAAATTTGGTCATGGAAAAGGGGGTTGGGGGGTTGGGGGTGGGGTGGGGGGGTGGGGTTAGAGTGAAAGAGGGAGGGAGGAAAGTGGTGAAAAGGCTGTCCACAGTTTACTTTGCGTTTCCCTCACCGGTGAAAGGGCACGTCTACCACGACCAGCGAGACAGTGACCTAGTGACCTAATTCGATTAACTTTTAGGAAAGGCCACCTTCTCCTTCACTTCGCCACGTCCAAGTTTAACCCCAGACTTGTTCCAGAGTAGTCAGTATTATCCCACATTTGACGTAGCATATGACGCGCATGTAAGTGTCGGATTTTGTTTGATTTCCACCCACTTTTTGTCATGCTATAGATGTTGCTTAATTCTGGTCACAAGGACAGTCTTATGGTGCGCTCGTATTACTTTGACCAGTATGTGGTCAGACGCCCAGACTGATCGGAGGATTTTATGTGGCTTCACTTTCTACATTCAACACGAATATCAAACTCTCTGTTTGCTGTGTCTGGTAAGATGTATTTATAGGGCCGGGCTCATGCAGACGTGATCGAGTGTCATTGTAACCACGTGCCGTTGTGACCACGTGTCGTTGTGACCAGGTGTCGTTGTGACCAAGTGTCGTTGTGTCCAT
>JADBJO010000076.1:495000-510000 GCA_016801955.1 Conus betulinus
ACTTGTCGTTTTTTTCCACACTTGCTGGTTCGTTTCTTTGATGTTTTCTTCCTTTCTTTACATTGTATGGCTTTGGGCCAGTAGGGTTTCAATCATTTTTTTCCGTTAAAGCCAGTTTGACTTTCGTTTTGCCTGTTTTTTGCCTGTTTCTGCTTCTTCATATCTTTGGCTTTGCCCTTTCCGGCTATTTGTCGCTTTGCTTGTTTCTGTTTTTACCTGTTTGGAGTTTGTCTATTTCTATCTTAATGTTCGCTGCTTTTTCGCTTACTTCCAATCCAGCCCGTTTGTTGGTTTATCTATTGACGTTTTACCGTTCGTTGCTTTGTTA
The DNA here is from genome assembly GCA_016801955.1 of Conus betulinus. Lineage (NCBI taxonomy): Eukaryota > Metazoa > Mollusca > Gastropoda > Neogastropoda > Conidae > Conus > Conus betulinus. The sequence continues at coordinate 495,329 of JADBJO010000076.1, forward strand.
TGCCATTGTTCGTCCGCCTCCCACAGACGAGCTTTGCAGTCAGTGCCCTCCATCCACTTGCTACACTCACACAGAAGACTCTGGCGTCAGTATCCATTCACCTCCCACAATTACACAGAGGACTTTTGCTTGTTAATGTCCATCTGCCTCCCACACTCACACAGGAGACTTTTCTTTTGCAGTCAGTGTCCATCTACTCCCCACATTCACACAGAAGACTTTGGCATCAGCATCTATCCATCCCCAATACTTACACAGAAGACTTGCTGTCATGACCATCTACCTCCCAAAGTCACACATACAGTTGGTGTCAGTGCCTATCCATCCCCCATATTTACACAGAAGACTTTGGTGTCGTGTCGGTGTCTATCCATCCTCCATGTTTACACAGAAGACTTGCTGTCATGTTCATCTACTTCCCACAGTCACACAGAAGACATGGGTGGTGTCAATGTCCATCTACCTCCCACACTCACACAGACAACATTTGGCGTCAGCGTCTACCTACCTCCCATACTGACACAGAAGACATTTGGTGTCAGTGTCTATCTACCTTCCACACTCACACAAAAGACATTTGGTGTCAGTGTCTATCTACCTTCCACACTCACACAGAAGACATTTGGCGTCAGCGTCTATCTACCTCCCACACTCACACAGAAGACATTTGGTGTCAGTGTCTATCTACCTCCCACACTCACACAGAAGACATTTGGCGTCAGCGTCTATCTACCTCCCACACTCACACAGAAGACATTGGCGTGTGTGTCTATCTACCTCCCACACTCACACAGAAGACATTTGGTGTCAGCGTCCATCTACCTCCAACACTCACACAGAAGACATTTGGTGCTAGTGTCCATCTACCTCCCACACTCACACAGAAGACATTTACTACTGATGTCTAATCCATCCAACTCCCCACATTTACACAGAGCACATTTACTACTGGTGTCCATCCACCCAAACCCCCCCCGCATTCACACAGAAGACATTTACTATTGGGTGTCCATCCACCCAAAACCCACATTCACACAGAAGACATTTACTATGGTGTCCATTTACCAAAAGCCCCCACATTCACATAGAAAGATTTAGACTTGATGTAAGAAGATGGAAGGTGTGGCAAGAAACTGTATCAAATCGAAAAGAAATGTTACGAATGCGGACAAGAGAAATAGATAAATAAATAAATAAATGCATAGATAAATAGGTGTATTATTACACGCACGCCTGAGATAGGAAAACTTATCTGACCATTTACAAAACAAATCCAGATGGGCATTGACCGGTCTATTCAGACCATGGACACTCAAATCTGGAGAAAAAGAGCAAAACAAACAAAATGGGTTTGGAACAGCTCAGCTGTCCAAAACCTTCAGTAGAGCTCAATCTTTCCTTCCTGAACAAGCTACGTCTTTGCCTTTTGACACCCCCCCCCCCCCCCCCCCCGCTCCATCCCCCTTCCCCTTCCCAGCTAACTCTCCATGCTCTCTTTCACACATTTTGCTGCAGACAGTGTAATATCTGATCTTCTGATGAGAGTATACCTGAGGTATTCTGTTTTTTCCAGCTGTAACTGCTTTAGCAAGCGAGCACCATGTTCTCGCATTTCAGTGATCTAGCAGCCCCAGGGGCAGTGATTGAAATCCACCGTGTCAAAGGTACAGCATTCTGAGAGAGACGGCCTCCAACCTTCCTTCTCCGTACAAACCCTCCCTCGGAGAACAAACACACAAGGTTGTTACGTTGTCAAAAAATCCAACCCCAAAATTGATCTGAACACACCGAATGGTGGCTGTGTAGCCGAACGTTCCAACTTTTTGACTGCAAGCGCCTCGAAAAAGGAAAAAAAAAAAAAAGTTAAACGAAGCGAAAAAAACAAGCGGTAACAAAAGAAACCAAAGAGATTCCAGGAACAGTCGATGCACAGCTTTTGTACGGGTTTTGTTCTGGGTGCAGGTCGTTTTTTGCAAGGTTTTCTTTCTAATTCCTCGGCGGTTCAAACATTTGTCGGACACGAAGACCACGATCACTTCCTTTTTTTGTCTCTCTGCTTGTTTGTCCGTCTGTCTGTCTGTCTTTCTGTCTGTATTTTATTTGCCTGTATGCCCTTTTTCCATATCCATATTCATGTGGTTTGCTAGGTATCTGTTCTCTGCTCCCCCCCCCCCCCCCCCCCCCCCCTCCGCCTCTCTCTTCCTCCCTCTCTCCCTCCTCCCCCCACCTCTCTGTCTCTCTCTCAGTCGGTGTCCGTGCATCTGTCTGTCTGTCCGTCCGTCCGTCCGTCCGTCTGTCTGTCTGTCTGTCTGTCTGTCTCTCTCTCTCTCTGCATGTGTGTTTGTGTATGCAATTTTATGTTCTCTTTCAATGCATATGCTGTGTGCCCGTGTTAATGTATGCGAGCGCAGCAACGTATGTATGTGTGCATGTATGAGCATTTGCGCGCGCGTGCGCACACGCGCATGTTTGTGTGTAGGCGCGCGTTCTCGCTTGTATCCTCCCCCTCTCTCTCTGTTAGTGTGCATGCTGGCATGTGTACAGAGTGTGTGATACTATGCGCTTGCAGGTGCCTTGTGTGTTAGAGAGAGAGAGAGAGAGATAGGAAAAGAGAGAGAGAGAGAGAGAGAGAGAGAGAGAGAGAGAGAGAAGAAGAAGAAGAAGAAGAAGAAGAAGAAGAAAAAAGAAGGAGAGGAAAAAACATAAGAAAAAATAGCCATGATCAATATATAAATTAATCCCTTGCGCATCTAAAAACAATATGGAACGAGTGAAACATTCTCTGTATGCTGGGAAATAAGCGTTAACAACTGAAACCCTAGATCACGCTCGAAAATGAAAAAAAAAAAAAGAAAGATGAGTGGAAAAAAACAATATCAAGAACAAACACAGAAAAGAACGACAGGGAAAAGCAAGCAATCTTACCAACAAAAAACAAATATACCAACAAAATATACAGTTAATCAATGACAGCAGTCAAACAGCAAAGTAAAATGAAAAACTGTTAGAAGTACGGAGAAAAGAGGCGAAGTATAATCAGAAACTGTAAAAAAGTATGGAGAAAAGAGGTAATAAAAGCAAAATCTGTTGAAAAAAACTGTAAAAAGTATGGAGAAAAGAGGCAATAAAAGCAAAGTATAATGAGAAACTAAAAAAAATATGAAGAAAAGACCCCAAAAGAGCAAAGTATAACGAGAAAACTAAAAAAAAAAAAAAAATAGAAAAGAGGCAAAAAAAAAGCAAAGTATAATGAGAAACTGTCAAAAATGTGACAAAAAGAGGCAAAAAAAGGGCAAAATATAATGAGAAACTAAAAAAAAAAAAAAAAGAAAAGAGGCAAAAACAAAAAGCAAAATTATGATAAGAAACTGTAAAAAGTATGGAGAAAAGAGGCAAAAAAAAAAAAAAAAAAAAAAAAAAAGCAAAGTGTAATGAGAAACTGTAAAAAATATGAAGATAAGAGGCAATAAAAGCAAAATATGACGAGAAACTGTGAAAAGTATTGAGAACAGTGGCAATGTGGCTGCACTGACACGTATGTGATGAAAATGTCTAAATGAAGACGACAGGAGAAGAGTGGGCAGGACGAAGGTGAAGCACACAGGCATGTAGAACTTGTTTACCTTCATAAAACCTGATGATCATCATGGCGACTGGAACTTATGTCAGTGCCTTCTCAGATCAGTATGTTTGTCTTTCAGTCTCTCCTTCGCGGCACTATAGTGCAGGATAACACCCCTCCCCCCCACCCCCACCTCCCCCACACAGTGAAACCTATTTCAAAGCGAGCCGCCTGCCTTACGATGACTCTTACTACCAATCCCCCGCTCTCCTCATAACAGCTGACTTTGTTCTCTTTCTACACCGACATTAGGTGGATGGATAAGCACAAGATTATATAAAAAAAAAAAATGATGTTTAACCTCCAATTGCCTATTGATGTTTCCCGCCAGACTGTTTCTCTACCATAGCCTTGTTATTCAGGCGACCTCAATTGAACATCGATTTGCACACGACACATGGCAGTCAGCTCAGCGCTGAAAAACATCCTCTAAATTATTCTAAGAATATTTCTGCCCATCTACAGGCACCCCCCCCCCCCCCCCCACCGCCCATCGCTCCATCGCCACCAGCATCTCTCTAAACACTCCTCACCTCGTCTTCTTTTCTTTCTGTTGCCACACAGCTAAATTGTTCCTGTACTGGTAAAGAACAACTGTTACGTCTAAAATTCAGTGTCCTGTCATTACTCTCTCTGTGCTTCGTCGCTAATACGCAATGGACACCTGCAGGTGGGAAGGCAAATTTAGATAATTCTTGCCAGTTCTTCACTCTCGTCATTCACTTCTTCCTTCTTGCCCCATAAGTCTCACCCTCCTCACCCCCAACGCCCATCCTATACCCCTAGCTAGCTTCACCTGCGTAAACACACATCCCATTTATACACTCTATCTTCCCCTCTCCGTCCCTTACCTCCCCCCCCCCATCCCCCCCCCCCCCATTCCCCTCCCCCCATTCTCCGTACCCGTCCTCTTATTGCTTATTTGCACTCACGTTTTTCGTGCTCGATTTGGTTCTTTTGACTGAAAGCTTTCTTTGTTGATGTTGACGTATTCTAAATGAGTATCATCAACAAACTTTGTCATAAATCTACGACATGTCTTAACTAAACGAACATAACGTTTTATATTCATTTGCTGTGTCCATTCAGGACTTTCCCTGGAATACCCCCCAACTTTCTAACACTTGGCAACGACAGAAAATTTACGAGCTATTCCTGTCGGAGAGTTTTTGTGAAGGAGATTATACTGTTCAAAGAAGTCTACTTTATCTGCTGCTTTAATGATGCTGTACTTGTCTGATTTGTGATACACATACAGTCATGTGGCCGTGCTCAGCTACGTGTGGCAAGATGTATATGTATGTGATTTTATTGATGTCGGGGGTCTATGGGGCCACGGGCTCTTCCCCTCTCCCTCTGCCCCGAAACTCTATCTATCTATCAATCTATCTATCTATTTATCTAGCTAGCTAGTTAGCTAGCTAGCTATCTGTAATCTGAACATTTGATGGAAACGACAAGAAATGTTCCAATTTTGACAATGCAATATCGATCTATCTATCTATGTATCTACGTATCTATCTATCTATCTTACTATCTGCATGTGTGTATATCTATCTATCTATCTGTCTGTCTGTCTGTCTGTCTGTCTGTCTATCTATCTATCTATATGTAATCTGAACTTTTTTGGTGAAGTGAAATGAAAAGTCCCAATGTTGATCAAACGTAACTTGATATTTGTTACAGTATTTGTGTATGCTTCACTAAATGTGTATATTTTTTTCATCACAGTATGATGCAGTAAGTGTGTTTATAATTAAAATCAAAACGTCGATTTTTGTAATACTGAAAATATTGATGAAAAAGTTCATCAAGAAATTACCTTCCTTCTTTGTTACTGCGTGGCATCTTCATTCGGGGGGATGGGTTGGAATGGTGTTATTATTATCTATATTTTAGCCCCTTAGTTACGGTAGCGTGTCAGTGTAAAAGAGATTAAAGTTACGTTTTTTCACACACACACACACACACACACACACACACACACACACACACACACAAAGGGCCAACGTGGGATCGCGCGCGAGCACACGCGCTCACCTCTCTGCTTTCAGACACGGGCCGGAGGGCAGAGGTTTTTTCTTTTAACCAAATGTAAATCCTTCATGCTCCCCACCACGAACCTCTTCAATCTGTCTTTGGGACGTCAACCCCCCGTTGAACGCGCAGGATGGCTTCAGACGAGGAGAGCCGACCGGACACATGTCAGTCAGACGGATATACAGCGGCTCAGGCCGCGAGGAAAGGTGCCTGACTGCTGGTGTAGGCCTTCAGCCTGCTTGCTGTCTGACCAAGAGTCATGTATCTTACGTTCGCTGATAGGAGATCATCTGACCACTAAGCCCAGACATTTCATTACAGTACGCTTCCAGACATCGTAAAGCATAAATAATCGGCAGCAAATACCCCGTAGCCCATCGCTGCCGAAAAGCATAGGGTCTGGAATAAGCTCCGTAAATCCTGGCCAAATTGATGGGTGGCCACAGCTGGCTAACGTCAAGGGAAGACAGAGAATATCACCTGTAAAGGGACTGGAAGCGAAAGGGATGAACTGGATGGACCCTGGAAATGGTCTTATAATGAGCTGGATCCCAGTCTTGCAAATGAATGCCTAGCCGCGCAGTCCTGCTTCTGGTCCAAGACAGGTGTTATATTCTCTTTTTTTTTTTTCCTTTTTTATTGCTTTATATAGCAATGGTGGTGTTACATGTACTGTATCTTGCAATTGTCTGTGTCGTACCTTGTACGATGATCTGTCGGTGTTGCACCTTGTGGTATGGTCTGTCTCTGTTTTTACCCTGTAGTATGGTCTGTCTGTGTTGTTTCGTATCGTATGGCCTGTTTGTGTTGTATTCTGTGGTATGGTCGGTCATTTTTGTATCTGTAGGATGATCTGTCTGTATTGATCCCTGTAGTATGGTCTGTCTGTGTTTGTGGTATGATCTGTGGTATGGTCTGTCTGTATTGTACCCTGTGGTATGATCTGTTGTATGGTCTGTCTCTGTGTTGCGTCCTGTAGTATGGTCTGTCTGTGTTGTACTCTGTGGTATGGTCTGTGTTTTTTACCCTGTGGTAATGTCTGTCTGTGTTGTCCCTGTGGTATGGTCTGTGTGTGTTGTACCCTGTGGTATGACCTGTGGTGTGGTCTGTTTGTGTTGTACCCTGTGGTATGATCTGTGGTATGGTCAGTCTGTGTTGTACCCTGTTGTATGAACTGTGGTATGGTCTGTGTTGTACCCTGTGGTATGACCAGTGGTATGGTCTGTGCGTGTTGTACCCTGTTGTATGAACTGTGGTATGGTCAGTCTGTGTTGTACCCTGTGGTATGGTCTGTTCTGTACCCTGTGGTACGATCTGTGGTGTGGTCTGCATGTGTTGTACCCTGTGGTATGGCCTGTCTGTGTTGTGTACACTGTGGTATGGTCTGTTTGTCTTGTGTACCCTGTGTTATGGTCTGTCTGTGTTGTACCCTGTAGTATGATTTGTCTGTGTTGTATCCTCTGGTATGATCTGTGGTATGATCACTGGGTGTGGTGCGTGCGAAGATGGGTCATCCACTCAATCAACGCAGTCGGCTGTGTGATGCAACACGGACAGTCAATTGCCAGGGACGAATCAGACCCCGAAGTAGGTATATGGGTCTGCATTTTCTTCGCTGGTGTTCCAGTGTGTGTGCTCCTTCGGACAATCTTCCTCATACTCCATCACCCCAGGAAACACCGGATCGGGGCAGTCGGGCTGCCTTTTGTGGGAGCTTCTTCAAAGGTAATGGGACCCATGCCACAGTACTTCAGGGACATCTCCAGTGAATCTTTGTGGCATTTCCGTTAAACTGCATGACAGCGCTTGCTTCCTTTTTTAGCTCACTGTACAGCGGTGGTGTGTGCGTGTGTGTGTGTGTGTGTGTGTGTGTGTGTGTGTGTGTGTGTGTGTTTAAGAGCAAACGGTGGCATGTGACATACGTGGCCTGCCCACCTGAGTTGTGAGCGTTTGAACGCTGCATACATGCAGCTCTCCATCTCAGTTCTCTGTGATACTTCTGTATCTAGGATGCTGTCCAGCCATTTGATATTCGGCGGTTTTCTGAGGAGGCATCTCAGGTAGAACAGACCAGCTGCCCTGTATGTCGACCGTACACCACCCGTCATAGTATAGTTCACAGACGAACAGTCGAGACGACAGCACAACTGAGTAGCACAGGTCCACGACGGCCATGGCAAGACAAACTCCTACCAGACAAATGAATGGCTTCGAAAGACCGGGAGTGATGTTCATCTCTTCCGCGCAATGGACTGACCTGCTGCCTGGCACACTCATTTGTCTTGGGTCTCGTGCCGGAGACGAAGAAGAACATTCGGTTTCGAACGTCTGGAAGTTTTCTACACAGTTGCTGTCAGTGTCTGACGTTCACTTACAGAAGGATTCCAGCCGCCAGTGAAGTGTACAGTTGATGGGTTTTATCTTCACGGGCGAGCTGGTAGAGTGGTCAGACCCTTTCCTCTTCATCCCCTCCCCTCCCCCCCCCCCCCCCCCCCCCCCCCCCCCCCCCCCACCGCTCAGAGAAGTGGCTGACACAAGTAGACCAGACTCTCTGGCATCGTTTCGTGAACTGCCGTTTTTTCCGCCTAAAGCAGAACTATAAAATCAGACCCTCTCACCCACCCCGTCCTTTAATTCAGAAGGCAGCGTCTTTTTTTTTTTTTTTTTCACATCTTTAATCAAAACAAATAGAACAACCAGAAAGGATATCTTGAATGAGGCAGAGAACAGTAAACAGTGAATAACAAACAAGTAGGTAACTCTTGTTCCCACGATGAGATAATTACAGGCCCATAACTCTTAACGAATGCTGCTTTCGACTCCAAATCGCCGAGCAGAAATGACAACGCAGAGCACACAGAATAAACAAGGCCCCCCCCCCCCCCCCCCCCCCCCCCCCGCCCCCCTCAAAGTATGTTCCAGCTAGCCCATATAGCCTGTACATGGACAACTGTCAAGCAACCAGAGACAGACGTAGGAGTCGTTCGAGCACTACCGTTCAAATACTGTGATGGAATCGTCTCATAACCTGCAATGGTTGTATTGGTCGACTGATCGCTGTGCGCTTTGTGCGTCAGTGACAGTACAGGCTTGTCTTCATCTTCAATAGTAAGTGGAACACACACACACACACACACACACACACACACACACACACACACACACACACACACACACACACAATTTTTTTTACACTCACACACAATTTTACACTCAATCACAGACAGATAAACAGACATGTTCATGATTGCAATTGAAAAGACAATAAAGGCAGCCTCTGTAGCAAACCCCCCCCCCCCCCCCTACACACACACGCACATACGCACGCACGCCCCCCCCCCCCCCCCCCCCCCCCACACACACACACACACACACACACACACAAGCCAAAAACCCGTTACAGGGATGTTGATGGATAATCATTGTAAAGCTGGGTACTTTCAGTGAGATTTGGTTCACGGTACAGGTACACACATCCTCATCTGGATAGTCTCTGAGAATCACTCGGGTGGCTTTCAGTGTTAACTACAGTTTTCATCACCTCTCCTCTCAGTCTCCATGTTCTTTGTCTGTCTTCAGTATTGTCCACGTTTCCAGCTAGTCCGCCATATTCAGATTCTCTGCTGTGTCCTTTTGCTGACATTTTCCACACACTGTCTATTTAGTTGCTGTTTGTTGTTAGTTCTAAGCTATATTCTCGTTTTTCCCACGTTCGTTTTTCCCCATCTTGTGCTTACTCATAACCGCCGTATGGGAGGCGATGTTTTTATGGCGTCTATTTGTCTCTCGCTGTACAAAATTACAAACAAATTGCTGAGCCTTTTTTTTTGTTTGTCGCTGTAGTTTTTTGTTGTTGTTGTTGTTTGTTTGTTTGTTTGTTTTGTTTTACAAACCTTTGGCGTTTATATGGAATGTGTTTTGTGGACGGACATCATGAAAATTGGAGGTCTGTGGTGCCAGTCTGGATCAAATAGCGGATCGGATCTTGGATTTTTCTTTCATATGTTTTCAACGAGTTTTACACGAAAAGTATAACAAGGTGTCTACTGATGTAGCGCCGCAAGGAATGATGTAAAATGGTTAACGTCATTATAAATTACCGTCAACTGTCGTCCATTATGGAACTGAGAGCTACTGACACCGAACGTGTTTTTTTTTCTTTTCCTCACATTTTGATTTGGATCTGCTAGACAGTGATCCTGTGTGTGGGTCATCACTTTCTCATTACCCCGCGAAAGAATTTTTTTTTTCTCTCTGTGAGCAAGACTACTCCAAAACCACACAGTATATTTGAATGGAACTTGATGACAAGGTATAATGTGGCTCCAAAACGACAACAATAAAGTTAGGCCTAGGTGCCACTCTTTAATAAATGCCGATCGGGATCTAGAGTGAGGTGTGTTCGGCAAGATGACGTCAAGACTACTGAACTGATGTGAACACCACGGAGTGGAATGTGACCTGGAAATCCAATGACATATTGATGTGGAATGGAGTCATCTTCTCTTCTTCTTTGTTATCTGTCCGCCTTCATCGAACTGAAGATTCTGGCATCTGCAAAGAGGATCCAGTTTGCTGTGGGAGTTGGAAAAAAAGTCCAGGGCTGGGTCCATGATCTACTGGACAAACTTTAGGGGGAAAAAAAAAAAAAAACCCGCTGCTGAACTCATCTGTACAGCTTGTAACAGAAAGATGGAATCTGGTCAAAGAACGAACTTACTTGATTTGGGTGTGTATCCGAATTGGATTGTGGTGAAGGTTCGTTGGATTGTGGTGAAGGTTGTGCCCTCCTGAGTGTCCTTCCAGGTTCTCTTTGTTTCTATTTTTACACACACCACACACACACACACCCTTCCACACTCGCGCGCGCGCGCGCGCACACACACGCACACACGCGCACACACACCCATGATTTGACTGTCTCTCTTCTGTTTTCTTTCTTTTGAGTTTTTTTTCTCTTCTCTTTTTTTTTTTTTTTACCTTTTCTTTTTTTTTTTTGTGTTTTTTTTTTTTACAATGTCGAAATGGAATTTCTTGTCAGCAGGGTGGGAGAAAACATGATTTGCCTTCCACTATTCTTTCCTTTTTCTTCTGTTGTTTGTGTTTGTCTTAGGTTCTTTGTTTTGGTTTTTCTTTGTTCTGTCTTCTATGTACCGTGTTTGTTCTTTGCACTTTTGTTTCTGTTTTTCATCATTTTGTGTCTGTCTTCTGCTTCTGTTTTTGTCGTTGGATCTTTGCTCCTATCTTTCGCTCCTTGTTTCTGTCGTGCAATCTTTGGTTCCATCTCTCCTGCTTTGTCATTTACTCTTTGTGACGGCCTTTTAGACCATGTTTCCGTATTTTGATTGATTTATCTTTATCGCGTGTGTTTTCTTTCTATCATTTGTTATATGTTTTCTTTGTGTTTTTTTTTTTTTCTGTGTTCTGTTCTTTGTTTTCTGTCGTTTATACCTCTTTTGTTCTTCGTTTCTGTCGTGTGCTGCTTTTTACCGCTTATTCTGTCTTTCTGTCAGTCTATCTGTCTGTCCCCTTTATTCTTTGTCTCCCTCTTTTCATCATCGCTTCTGTCTTATGTTCTTTGTTCCTGCTTTTTTGTATTGCAGTCTTTCATTTTCTGTTTTTTTGTCTTCTGCTCTTTGTTCTCCGTGAAGTTTCTTCTCTCCCACGCTCCCCCAAGCCCCAGTTGTCTCTTTCCTCACCGATGGTCCAGCACCAGATGAAGAACATCCATTGTGTCAAGATTCAGGGAAGGAAGCGCCCCCCCCCATGGGGACTGACAGGTCTTGAAAAGACGTGCTCTGTCTGTCAGAGAGCAAGAGAGAGAGAGAGAGAGAGAGAGAGAGAGAGAGAGAGAGAGAGAGAGAGAGAGAGAGAGAAAATGGGGATGGAAGAGGGAAAGGGGGGGTGGGGGTGGGGTGGGGGTGGCGCCAGAGAGGAAAACACAATAGGCACACGCTAGGCAAGGTAAGGACAGGGATGGAGACAGAAAGAGAAAGAATGGGAATAGTCGACACAGAAGGGGCGGAACTAGGGCTTGGCTAACACCCGGAAGGATGACATGCTTGGATGGTGAGGCGTGATAGATGATTCCATGCGCTCCATGAGCACGTACACAGACACACAAACACCATCAGACAGACAGACAGACAGACAGACAGACAGACAGACACACACACACAGAACCACACACACACACACACACACACACACACACACACACACACACACACAGAGAACCCACACACACACACACACACACACACACACACACACACACACACTTCTGTTGTCAGGAGCGTGTGTACATTTATATACACTCTTGCACAAACCCACGCATTCAGACGTGTGTGAACTGACCTGGTAAGGCGAAGACAGTGTTCATGGACCAATTTTTCGAGGCCACCGGCTTCATTCTATTAAACCGCCAAACCTGCAAACCAAGGAAGGAGCATCAAGATTTATGGTTAAACATGGAAGCTTGAAAAGTCTGGCAAGGTCAGAGAAATGGACTTTGAGCATCTCCTCTTTTTTTCCAGTGTCCTCTGTTCTATGTGAAACATGACGTCGTCCTCCCTTTCTCCTCTGTTGTATTCCACATCTGACCCTTCTTTCCCTTCTGCCACTGCCTTCTCTTGTGTTCCTAATCTGACACTATGTCTTTTTCCACCACTGCCACACGGTTGTATAGCACATTTGACATCTTGTTCCTTCCCTGCTTCTGCTTTTTGCTGAATTCCTCCTCTGACTTCTTCCTCCCTTCTTCCACTGCCTTCTGGTGTATTTCATATTTGACATCATCCTCTCTTCCTTTACTGCCTTCAGTTGTATTTACCATCTGCCATCTTTCTCCCTTCCGCTATTTGCTTGTGCTGTATTCCACATCTGACAATTCCCTCCCTTTCTCCCCTGCTTTCTGTTGTATTCTACGTCTGAGATTTTCCTAGCTTCCATGCTTGCCTTCGGTATTCTACATCCGGCATTTTCCTCTCCCCCCTTAGTGCCACTGTTGTATTTCTTAGGTGAGATATTCCTCACTTCCCCCCCCACTCCCTTCTGCTGTATTCCACATCTGACGTCCTCCTTTATTCCTCCACTGCCTTCTGCTGTATTCCACATCTGACACCCCCTCCATCCTCCACTGCCTTCTGCTGTATTCCACATCTGACATCTTCCTCCATTCCTCCACTGCCTTCTGCTGTATTCTACATCTGACATCTTCCTCCATTCCTCCACTGCCTTCTGCTGTATTCCACGTCTGACGTCCTCCTCCAATCCTCCACTGCCTTCTGCTGTATTCCACATCTGACATCCCCTCCATTCCTCCACTGCCTCTTCTGCTGTATTCCATATCTGACGTCCTCCTCCAATCCCCCACTGCCTTCTGCTGTATTCCACATCTGACATCTTCCTCCGTTCCTCCACTGCCTTCTGCTGTATTCCACATCTGACATCCCCTCCATTCCTCCACTGCCTTCTGCTGTATTCCACATCTGACGTCCTCCTCCATTCCTCTACTGCCTTCTGCTGTATTCTACATCTGACATCTTTCTCCATTCCTCCACTGCCTTCTGCTGTATTCCACATCTGACATCTTCCTCCGTTCCTCCACTGCCTTCTGCTGTATTCCACATCTGACATCCCCTCCATTCCTCCACTGCCTTCTGCTGTATTCCACATCTGACGTCCTCCTCCATTCCTCTACAGCCTTCTTCTGTATTCCACATCTGACATCTCTTCCTCCATCCATTCCTCCACTGCCTTCTGCTGTATTCCACATCTGACGTCTTCCTCCATTCCTCCACTGCCTTCTGCTGTATTCCACATCTGACGTCCTCCTCCATCCCACCACCGCCTTGTTCTGTGTACCAGATCTGGTAGCATCCTTACTTTGTTTCAGTTTTCTTCTGTTCCATCCGACATATGGCACGTGATGCATGTTCAGATGACACAACTTTTCACCTTTCACTACCACATGCTATTTTGTTTCACGGTGAGTCTTCTGTTGGTTTTTTTTTTTTTTTTTTTTTTTTTTTTTTTTTTTTTTTTTTTTTTTTTTTTTTTTTTTTTTTTTTTTTTTTTTTTTTTCTTTTTTTTTTTTTTTTTTTTTTTTTTTTCGATACTCGTTATGATAATTACTAATTTTGAAGACACTCTTTATGATAGTGATTACTGATTTGTATGGCTAGGCGATCTGACGGTTCGATGTTGAAGACAGAACCCTCGAAATTTCTTGTAGCTTTTCTCAGTATTATCATTCTTATGCAGCTCATTCCAGCCCCCCCCCCCCCCCCCCCCACCCTCGCCAGTTCTGTTGCCGTCTCGTAACCAGTATCCATAGGGAGCATCATGGTATGTCATGGGCAACCCATCAGAGAAACACTGCATCGCCATCGTGTCCGTTTGTTCGTGTTCAGTGATGCCTTTCTTGATGCCTCATCGGCTGGACATCACTTACTGACGAAATGTAATTGCTTAATGGCAGATCGAGCGTGAGTGAGAAATCCCCCACCACCTCCCCCTAAAAAAGCCCCATCCGGCGGCAGCCCCCCCCCCCCCCCCCCCCCCCCCCTCCCCCCACCCCACCCCTCCCGTGGACGTACTTGTCATTTTATACGAACGTATGTGTGAAAGTAGAGAGACCCCTTACATACAGATTTTTTTTGTTTGTCTTTTTTTTTGTTGTTCAGCTAAATGCCAGGAACGAAAGTATATGACAAGCGTGCGAACAAGTAATGCCAGCAAAATGCGCATCTTTTGTATCCATGTTCGCTGTTTTGTTATTTTTTTCTATTAACTCTCTCTCTCTCTCTCTCTCTCTCTCTCTCTCTCTCTCCTCTCTCTCTCTCTCTCTCTTCTTTTAAAAAGTTTTGTCTGTCTGTCTCTCTGTCTCTGTCTTGTTTTTCAAAAAGTTTGTCTGTCTGTCTGTCTGTCTGTCTGTCTGTCTGTCTGTCTGTCTGTCTGTTCTCTCTCTCTCTCTCTCTCTCTCTCTCTCTCTCTCTCTCTCTCTCTC
>JADBJO010000076.1:515000-532500 GCA_016801955.1 Conus betulinus
ACATAAAGGCCAAAACACACACACACACACACACACACACACACACACACACACACACACAAATATGCTGCCATGCGTTTTTATACATTCATACACCCTCCGGCACAAACCTACATCTTCAGTGGAGACAGACCTGGTGAGTTAAAAACAACGCTCATGGACCAAATCTCCCAGGCTACTATCTTCTTTCCATTCAACTAACAAATTCTGCAAACCAAGCAAGAAACATCGAGATTTGTGTTGAAACATAGAGGTTGAATTGAAGTGTCTGGCAAGGACAAAGAATTGGATTTCCGTCTGTTCCCCTTTCTTCAGTGTTTTCTATTGCATGTCACGCCTGTTATACACACGCATGTGTAAAAGTAGAGGGACGCCCTGTTGGTTCGTTTGTCTCTTTTGTTTTGTTTTGGTTTTGTTCAGTTAAGTACCCAGGAATGGAAGTATTAATTGTTCAGCAGGAATGGAAGTATATGACAATTGTGTGAACAAGTAATGCCAGCAAAATGCACATCTGTTGTGAGCATGCATGCTGTTTGTTGCCGTCAATAACTCTCTCTCTCTCTCTCTCTCTCTCTCTCTCTCTGACGCGCGCGCGCGCGCTAATTCTTTCCTCTTTCTCCACTTTTTCCTTCTATGTTCTGGAAGGCCCTCAGCAGATAATTTTTTTTTTTTTTGTTTTTGCTGTTCATCTTGAAATTCTGTTATGATTTCTTTTGTTTTCCTGTTGTTCCATTTTTATTACTGATATTTCTTTCTCATTTGCTTTATTTTTCGTTTATTAGAATCCACACCTTACCATGCTTTCTTTTTATTTTTTCCCCTTTCTTTTCATATTTTTTTCCATGTCTTCTATGCTTCCTTCCATTCATCCTTTTTTTCTCCTTTTCTCTTTCTTCCATTCCTTCTGTCCCGGCCTCCCCTTTTTTTTTTTTGCTTTCTATTCATTTTGCATACCATCTCCTTTCACTGTATATTTATACTGATTTTTTTTCCACCCACCACCACACCTCCTCCCCATCATCTTCCCGTCCTGGTTATCAACATTGTTCCGGTTGTGTAAACAGGTAAAGCATGATGTCTATCCTGCGCGTAGGTCCGGCATTGAGGAGTAAGGTATCGGTGTTACCTGATTAGTGTGTTTGTCCACCTGTTTAATGAAAACTCAAGTAGAAACGCAGAGCAAATTTCAGCTTAAAAAAATCTGTATTCCTCAGGTTTTTTTGTCACCCTCATCCCTGTATGCTGTGTGCTGACTACTCCCTCTTCCTTTCCTTCTTCTTTAGGTCTTTCAAGTGTTCTCCCTTTTCTTTCTTTCTTTGTGGGTGCGCAGGCCGATACTCCTGCGGACACTGCCTGTATAGACAGGCAATGGAGTTTTGAATGTATGACCGTTTTTTTTTAATCCCGCCATTAAGGCAGCCATACTCCATCTTCGGGGAAATATGTTCTCCCTTCACTTACCAAGATTTCTTCTCTTACGCCTCCCTTCTCTCTCTGCCTGTGTCTGTTGCTGCGTCTCTGTCTGTGTCTACGTGTCTGTCTCTGTCTCCTTCCTGTCGCATTCCCTGCTCTTGTGTGTCTGAACAAGTGGTCATATCTTGGAGACCTGTCAATCTCCACACAATACTTTGGCCACTTGTCTCCTTCACATTCTTCACAATGCTCAGAGCCCATGTAGTGATGGCAGAGGCTTTCTCAGCAAAGGATGTGTGGGAACTCTAGCCTCGTTCAGCAGTGGGTCTTCTTCATCTGCTGGCCCCCCCCCCCCCCCCAGTGGGGAAGGACACATATGGGACTGAAGGAGCACGATGAAAGCAAAGTGCCCAGAGGACAAAGAGCAAAATCAGAAACAATGGACAATTGGAAAAAAATAGAAAAGGAAAAAAATGTAAAGTGAGACAATGTGTCTTCAAGTCCAGGCAGCATGCAAGATATTGTCAGAACTGTAAAAGAAAAGAAAAGAAGTGATAGACAGGAAGAAAGAAAACAAGAAAAGATGAAGTAACCACACACACACACACACACACACACACACACACACACATACATACAGGGAGGGGGGTGGGGAAAGAGACGGATGGATGGATAGGTGGACATGTTTGCTTTGCTGAGGAGAAACTAAAAAAAAAAAAAAAAAAAAAAAACCAGAAGTGAAGCTTTTTTGAACTTAGATGTTCTCCCATTTCCTTCCCAGTCTCCTTTTAGATTAAAAAAAAAAAAAGAAAATGGAATTCGGATTTAAAAATTGCTGCTAACATTTGTTCGGTATTTGAGGAGACAAAGAAGAGAGGGTGGAACATTCTACGACCCCGACCCTCTTACTGTCCAGGGGTCAAAGAGACCGGGGAGCAAAAGGACAGAGCTGGATGTGTGTGTGAATTAACGTTTCGTTCGATTTCCTTTCCCATTCAATTTGAACAGTAAAAAAAAAAAAACAACTAAAGTAAACAGTAATTTAAATCTACCCAGAGCATGGCGTCAACACGCTGCTGAGGACACAGACAGGGAAGAAGAGGAGCGGATGCAGAGGGGGTGGTAGTGGTGGAGGTGATAATGTTGATGAAGCGAACCAGTGCGCCTGGGATCTCCCTTTGGGGAGAGGAAGGGAAAGGGCAGTTTAATTCAGTTTGTTTCTGATCGCGTTTTTAGATAGGTTTCTTTTTCCCCTCTAAGAAAAGGAACATGCGGTGACGTAAATATATTCAGTCTTGCATGCCTCTCTCTCTCTCTCTCTCTGCCTCTCTCTCTCTCTCTCTCTCTCTGTCTCTGTCTCTGTCTCTGTCTGTCTCTCTGTCTCTCTCTCTCTCTCTCTCTCTCTCTCTCTCTCTCTCTCTCTCTCTCTCACACACACAACTGTCGATGTGTGTGTGTGTGTGTGTGTGTGTGTGTGTGTGTGTGTGTGTAACTCGCACTCTGTCATCGCCTGTATCTCATGCTTAAAAAGATCAGTTTCGTCAACTGTATGTAATACAGTGATACATAAGAGTGTAACAATATAGAGACTGACATCTATTGGCGACTTGATGATTTTCGTGGAATTAAAATGTTGCATTCATGGTTAGTTTTTAGTGATGTTGTCCCCAAACCTGCATTTAGGCAACATTCTGTAATGGGAAATTACCTAATCACGTCTGTTTCAAAACAAATTGTCGCCATTTGTGTCCTAGTTTGGTTGTGTCTGACTGGTCATTAGTGTTATGTGATTTAAGTTTTCATGGTGGACTACAAAATGCTTATGTCTAAATGATGATTGATAGTGATATTGGAATCAGCTCTCTCTCTCTCTCTCTCTCTCTCTCTCTCTCTCTCTCTCTCTCTCTCTCTCTCTCTCTCTCTCTCTCTCTCTCTCTCCCTCTCTATCACACACACACACACACACACACACACACACACACACACACACACACACACACACACACACACACGCACACACACACGCACGCACACACACACACACACACACACACACACACACACACACACACACACACACACACACACACACACACACACACACACACACACACACACACACACACACACACATTGTTTGACTTAACTCTTTTTTTCGTTTTAGAGTTTTCTCTTGACTTTTTTTCCATTTTTTTTTTTTTTTTCTCTTTTTCCTACTTTCTTTTTCTTTCTCCTTGCCGAAATAGAGATTCTTGTCAGCTAGGCGGGACTAAACATGATTTGCTTCTGACTATTCCTTGTTTTTTTTTTTTGAACTTTGTTTTTGTATTTTGTCCTTCGTTTTTTCTTCTTCTTCATTTCTGTCTTTTATTTACTATGTCTGTCCTTTGCTCTTAGTTTCCCTTTTTTACCTTTTGTGTCTGTCTTCTGCCCTTGTTTCTACTCTTTATTCTTTGTTTTTCATGTTTATCCTTTGGTACGGTTTTTTTTTCTTCTGTCTTTTGCTCTTCGTTTCAATCGCGCAAAGTTTGGTTCATTCTTTGTGTTTTACTCTTTGTGTTTGTTTTTTGGCCCTTGATTTCGTCTTTTCGTCTTCTTCTCTCTTTTGTTTATTCTTCTTTTATTTCTATCCTCGTTCTGTGTTTGTTTTGCTTTCCGTCTGCCTGTTGTTCTTTCTTTCTGTCTTTGGGCTTTTTGTTGTTTATCCTTTGTTTCAACCATTTCTTCTTAATTTTGTCATTGCTCTTCGTTTCTGCACGTTGTGCTTTGTCAGTTTTTTTTTGTATCCTTTGTCTCTGTCCTTTAGTCTTTAAGCTGTGTTATGGGGTGTCGATATTATATTTTGATGTTCCCTTTCTGCACCTATGCACACATGCATGCACGCAAGCAAGCACGCACGCACGCACGCACGCACGCATGTACGCACAGTGAAGCACACACACAAGCACACGCACGCACGCATGTATGAATGAGTGCAAGCACACGCGCGCGCACACACACACACACACACACACACACACACACACACACACACACACACACACACACACACACACACACACACACACACACACACACACACACACACACACACACGCACTTGCTCTCGCGTTTTAGGATGACATTACTTTCTCCCTCTTATTTTGACACCTCCTCTTTTCCTCCCCACGTTCCCTGCACCCTATACAGCCATACCCAGGTTCGTCCTGTGACAGTCTGAGCACCAGCAATCCAACAGGAGCAATCGATACCAAGTCGTCATGAAGCCACCCACCGGAGCAAACGCTGCACCACTGCAGAGTCATAATTGTCACCGTTCAGTAGCGTCTATTCTGATCCATCGCAGCCATGCCACTATCTGCTGAGCCACTTATCAACAGCCATTGACACGCAGAGCATGCAAAAAGCCAGCGTCGTTTAGTGCATCCCTCCAGAAGGTGCCACCTTATCCATAAAGCAACAGCAATCATGAATTCGCTGGTACTGGCAACATTGACAGAAATCCACCACAGATATAAAAGTGGGGAAAAAAAAAAGGTCGGAACGAGAATAAGCCTTGAAGGGCTTTGGGATTTGATATTACCTTAATTATTAAGGAAGTGGAGTAGGATTAAATGATACTGGGGAGTTCCACTATGGTCGGAGAATATATTACTGGGCTATAATGTGCGCCTCTTTTACTAACATATGCTGGAGTCAGTCAGGCATGAGAGATTCAGACACCTGCAGTGTTGGTTGGGACGTTTAAGAAACACGCTTAAAGACGCGCTCTTTGAATGGATGAAACTCAAATGTGTGGTTTCAATCTTTCCGTTTAACCCCATGGCCATGGCACAGTCCTGGATGGGAGGGGCATAGGCCAACAATTGGAATTCGAACCCATGACCTCACAGTCCTCAAGCCGTCAACACTAACCACTGCCCCACAGGTGGTTTTGCGTTTTTGTTCTCTTCCTCTATTTTTCTTTGTTTCTGGCTCCTTTGTTTCTGTCTTTTGCTCCCTGTTTCTGTCTGTTTTTTCTTTTTGTTTCTGTCTTTGTTCCTTGCATCTCTCTTTCATTCATTGTTTCTGCCTTTTGTTCTTTGTTTCTGCCTTTTTAGGTCAGCTTTTTTTTTCAGTCGTTCATTTTCTTCTGCTCTTTGTTCTCCGGGAAGTTTCTTCTCTCCCATGCTCCTCCAAGCCCTGTTTGTCTCTTTCTCCACCAACGGGCCAGTTCCAGACGACGAAGAAGATCCATAGTCATTACTGTCTCTATGTTTATACGCGCTCTTGCACAATCACACACCTTCAGACGTGTGGGCCCAGACCTAGGGAGATAAAGACAGTGTTCCCCAAATTCCCAGGCCGCCGGCTTTGTTCCATTCAGCCAATAAAATCCCGCGCAACCAAGCGAAGAACATCAGGATTTGTGTTGAAACATAGAGGGTTGAAATGTCTGGCAATGACAGGGTACTCAATTTCCACCTTCTCTTCTTTCAACGGTGTGTCTTCTTTTTCATGTTAAACCTGACGTCTTTCCTCCCTTCTGCTACTGCCTTCTGTTGTGTGTTCCACATCTGACATATTCCCCAGTCCACTTCTGCTATCTTTTGCATACCACAAATGGCATCTTCCTCCTTTACTCTACTGCCTTCTGTTGTATTTTCTCATCTGATATGCCTTCTGTTGTATTTCTCATCTGATATCTTCCTCCCTTCCTGCCTTCTGTGTTGTATTTCTCATCTGATATCTTCCTCTCTTCCTCCACTGCCTTCTGTTGTATTTCTCATTTGATATCTTCCTCCCTTCATCCACTGCCTTCCGTTGTATTCTCATCTGATTATCTTTCCTCCCTTCCTCCACTGCCTTCTGTTGTATTTCTCAATTGATGTATCCTCCTCCCTTCCTCCACTGCCTTCTGTTGTATTTCCACATCTGACACCTTCCTCAGTTCCATACACTGCGTTTTGCTGTATTGCACATGTGATATCTTCCTTCTTCCCTTCCCTTCCCTTCCTTCCTTCCCTTCTTGTGTTGTATATTTCACATCTGACACCTTCCTCAATCCATACACTGCCTGTTGCTGTATTCCATATTTGACACCCTCCTCCCATCCACACACGCTGCTTTCTGTTGTATTCCACATCTGATGTCTTCCTTCAGTCCTTCACTACTTCAGCTGTGTTCAACATCTGGCCTCTGTTTCCATTCCTCCAGTGCCTTCTGCTGTAGTATGTTTCAGCTGTCAGCTGTGTTCCACCTTTTTTTTTTTTTAATCAGCTGTGTTTCTGTACCATCCGACATACATATGACAAACTCAAATGACACAACTTTTTGACCTTTTCCCTACCAGCTGCTGTTTTGTTTTTACCATGACTCTTCTGGTGGTACACCTGCTATTTCTTTTTTTTTTTTTTTTTAAAAGATACTTTTTATGATGTTTACTAATTTTCAGGATACTCTTTATAATCATTACCGATGATTTTATTACCAGGCAGTCTGATGGTGTGTGTTTAAGAAAGAAAACTTCCACATTTCTTGAAGCTTTCTTACAAGTGCTGTCAGTATGATCATTCCCATGCTGCTCGTTCCAGTCCCCTCACACAGCCACACCCCACCCAGTTCTGTCGCCGTCTTACAGCCAGTGTCCAAAGTGAATATCACAATCAGTTTGTAAGCGGCAACCCATCAGAGGAGAGAGACACTGCTCTGATGTTGAGTTAGGTTACTGGAGTTCAGTGATGGATTTTTTTTTTTTTTTTTTTTTCAAAATCCAGCACAGGCAGGACATCATCTGCTGACTGAAGGTAGCAGCTTAATCAATAGCAGAGCCAGTGTGATTGAAGATCCTCCGCCCACTTCCTCGAGCAAGACCAGTCCATCACCTCCACCCTGAGAACAGCCCCCCCCCCCCCCGTCCCCCCCCCATGGACGTACTCTGTCAGTGTAAACAAACGCATGTGTGAAAGTTGAGAGACCCCGTTTTTTTTGTTTGTTTGATTGCTTATTTGTTTGTTTGTTTTTGTTTTTGTTCTGCTAAGCACCTAGGAAAGGAAATATATGGCAACTCTGTGCATGTTCGGTAGTTTTTTTTTTTGTTTTTTTTTTTAAACTATTTTGTTTGATTGCTTATTTGTTTGTTTTTGTATTTATTCTGCTAAGTGTCTAGGAAAGGAAATATATATGTAAATGTGTGCATGTTCGCTGTTTTTTTTCTTTAATATTTCTCTCTCTCTCTCTCTCTCTCTCTCTCTCTCTCTCTCTCTCTCTCTCTCTCTCTCACACACACACACACACACACACACACACACATGACTGAAACCAATTTATTGTCACTGAAACCACTTTAGTTGTCTGATTAATTCACAAGTTGTACTGACACACCACACACACACACACACACACACACACACACACACACGCACACACACGCACGCACGCACGCACGCACGCGCGCACGCACGCGCGCACACACACACACACACACACACACACACACACACACACACACACACACACACACACACACACACACCCTTTTCTTTCTTTCACTTTTGGTCTCCCAGTGTTCTGCTTTCATCCACTATGTTTCCCTCTATCACGCCTCCCTTCTCTACCTGTCTGTCCCTCTGCTTCCTCTTCTATGTCTTTGTCTCTGTCTCTGTCTCTGTCTCCTTCCTGCCCTACTCCCCCCACTCTAGGTTGTCTTTGGCCAAGTGGCCATATCTGGGCCAATAATACAATACTTTGGCCACTTGTCTCGTTCACATTCTTCACAGTGCTCAGAACCCGTGTGGAGATGTCAGAGGCTTTCTCATCAAAACACGTGTGGAAACTCTAGTCTCGTTCAGCAGTGGATCTTCTTCATCTGGCGCTGGCCCCCCCAGTGGGGAAGGAGACATATGGGGCTGAAGGAGCACGATGAGAACAAAGTGCTTAGAGTTCAAACAGCAAAAATGAGAGACAACGAGCGAATGGAAACAAAACGAGGAAACTGTATAAGTAAACAATGTGTCATTAAACCCACGTAGCGAGCCAAAGAATGTTAGAATTGTTAAAAAAAGGACAAGAAGTGACAGACAGAGAGGATGAAAACAAGGTAAGAAGAAATAACGAGAGAGAGAGAGAGAGAGAAACAGAGAGAGAGAGAGAGAGAGAGAGAGAGAGAGAGAGAGAGAGAGAGAGAGAGAGAGAGAGACAGACAGACAGAGACAGAGAGAGAGAGAGAGAGAGAGAGAGAGAGAGAGAGAGAGAGAGAGAGAGAGAGAGAAAGACAGACAGACATTCAGACAGACATTCAGACAGACGGATTAATGTATAGACAGAGATGTTTGCTCTGCTGAGAAACAGAAGCAAAGACTAAAGTGAAACATTTTTCGGAAATAAGGTTTCTCCCATTGCTTCGCCATTCTCCTTTAGGAAAAAAAAAAAAAATATATATCCCGCAGACTTGAAGAAGGGAATGCTGATTTGAATTTGCTGCGAAAATCTTTTCAATGTCAGAGAGAGGAGACAAAACAGAGGGGGTGGAACATTCCACGATCCCGAGACCTTTTACTGTCCTAGGTTCCAAGAAATGGGGAGCAAGGATAGGCTGGATGTGTGTGTGTGTGTGTGTGTGTGTGTGTGTGTGTGTGTGTGTGTGTGTGTGTGTGTGTGTGTGAATTAACGTTCGTTTGATTTCCTTTCCAATTCAGTTTGAACAGTTTAGAACAAGAGTAAACATTAATTTTTTTTGAACTCAGATTGCCACGTCCATTAAGTGGATGAAAACTCGAATGTGTGGTACCAGTCTTGCTGCTTAAGCCCATGGCCATGGCACAGGCTGTTCTGGATGAGCAGTGGAAGTGGTATAGGCCAACAAATAAATACCTGTGATGGGATTCGAACCCTTGACCTCACTGTCCACAAGCTCTTTACACCAAGTGTACTGCGGCCACTGGTTTGCATTTTTACTCTGTTTCTATTGTTTTTATTTTTTTTTTTTTTTATTTGTTCCTGGCTTCTTTTTTTTCTTTTTTCTTCGTTTCTGTCATTTGTTCTTGGTTTCCTGGCTTCTTTGTTTCTGTCTTTTGTTCTTTGTTTCCTGGCTTCTTCGTTTCTGTCATTTGTTCTTTGTTTCCTGGCTTCTTCGTTTCTGTCATCTGTTCTTTGTTTCTGGCTTCTTTGTTTCTGTCATTTGTTCTTGGTTTCCTGGGTTCTTTGTTTTTGCCTGTTGTCCTTGGTTTCTCGCTTCTGTTTTTTTTTGGTTTCTGTCTTTGGTCTTTGTTTTTGTATTCTGCTCTTTGTTTTTGTTCTTTGTTCCGTCTTCTCTCTTTGTTTCTATCGTTTGTTATTTGTTTCTGGCTTCTTTGTTTCCAATATTTGTTCTTTGTTTCTGTCATCTGTTGTTTGTTTCTTTCCATCGCCATTATCATTTCTGCCTTTTGCTGGTTGTGTCCGTCTTTTGAATTTTGTTTCCGTCGTTTGGTCTTTATTTCTATCTCTTGTTTTTTAATTTTGTCTTTTTGTCGTTCACGCTCTTCTGTTTCCTTTGTTGTGTCTGTCTTTTTGTACTTTCTTCCTGTCTATTGTTCTTTGTTTTTCTTTCTTTGTTCTGTGTTTCTCTCTGTGTTTCTTGCCTCTCTTTTTTTATCGTTTCTGTCTTATGTTCTTCTTTTTCTGCCATTTGAAGTAAAAAAAAAATCTTTTATTTCCTTTTTTTCACTTTTTATTTGTTTTCTGCTCTATGCACTCTGGGACATTTCTCCTCTCCAGCGCTCCTCTAACCCTCAGCTGTCTCTTTCTCCACCGATGGCCCAGCTCCAGAGAGGGGGAGACCCATTGTGAAGATCCAAGGAGAGATGTGGCCTCCCCCATGGGGACTGACAGGTCTTGAAAAGACGTCTACTTTGTCAGGAACCAGAAGAGAGAGAAGAGGGGAGATGGGATGGAAGAGGAAAATGGAAAGGAGGGGTAGGGGGTGGGGGGGGGGGGGCGGAGGGGGAGTTGCCGGAGAGGCCAATACAATAGGCACACGCTAGGCAAGGGTGGGGACAGGGAAGAAGGCTGAAAGAGAAGAAGAGGAGAACGGGAACAGTCAAAACAGAAGGGGCAGAGTCAGGGCTTGGCCAGCAGCCTGAGGGACGACTTGTTTGGTTGCTGAGGCGTGCTAGATGTTTCCACACACTCTATGAGCAGACACACAGACACACAGACACAGAAGCCACACACACACACATATACTGCCATCTGTATATATGCATTTATACAGCTCCTTCCATCCCCCCCCCCCCCCCCCCCTCACACACACACACACACACACACACACACACACACACACACACACACACACACACACACACACACACACGCACGCACGCACGCACGCACGCACGCACGCACGCACGCACGCCGCACGCACGCACACACACACACACACACACACACACACGTTATACGTGCGGTAGACAGGCCAGGGGAGGTAAAGGGGCAGTGTACACGGACCAAATATCGCAGGCCATCAGCTTTGTTTTCTATTCAACCGACCAAGCAAGGAACATCAAGATTTATGTTACAATGTACAACACTGAGGTTTGAAATGTCTGGCAACGACAGAGAGAACTAGATGTCCATCATTCCCTCTTTCTCCCGTGTCTTCTGTTCCTGGTCACACCTGACTTCTTTCATTCCTTCTCCTAGTGCTTTGTTGTATGTCACGTCTGACGTCTTCCTCCCTTCCTCCTCGACCTTCTGTCAAACTCCACAGCTGACGTCTTCCCTCCGTTCCCTTCTGTTGTATTCTACATCTGATGTATTCCTTCATTCTTTCACTGCCTTCAGCTGTATTCCACATCTGACCTCTTTTTTTCCGTTCCTCCAGCGCATTCTGCTGTATTCTACATCTGCTGTCTTCCTTACTGTACTCCCAGTTCTTATAGAACAGGGAGTACTTTAGAATGGGAACAAAGAAATGTATATGTGTCTGTTGTCTGTCTGTCTGTCTGTCCGTGTGGTCAAAGTGTGTGTTCTACTTGCTCCAGACAAAACTGCTGGCCGATCTTTCTGAAATTTGTGGTAGGTATGTTCATTAAGGGTCACGGATGATGCCCAGAGTTTTATTTTACCGTTATATCCGTGACTGACGGTTTTTCTTCTTTATGGACAATCTCAGAAAGTGCTTAGCCGATCTTTCCGAAATTTGTAGGTATGTTCATTATGGGTCACAGATGATGGCCGATGTTAACCAGAATAGCCGTTACTAACGGCTATAACGGCCCAAAACGTTTTTTTTTCCTGTTTATGGAATATCTCATGTGTATTCATGATAAAATGGGAATACGTTTATATGCTTTGCATTTTTTTTTTTTTTTTTTCTTCTCCTCCATTCGACACATAGCATGTGAGGCGAGTTCAGGGGACACAACTTTTCGCCTGACCCCTTCCAGATGCTATTTTCCTTTTTACAGTGATTCTTCAATTGGCGCTTTTTTTCTTCTTTTTTTTTTGCTAGACACTCTTTATGATAATTCTTAATTTTTAGGATACTCTTTTAAGTTATTACTGACTTTTTTTTTTTAAATCACAAGGCAGTCTGACTGTGCGATGTTCTAGACAGGACCCTCTACATTTCTTGCAGCTTTCTTACCATTGCCGTCAGTGTTATTATTTTTATGCTGCTCATTCCAATCCCTGACACATCCGCATCCTGGACAGTTCTGTTGCTGCCTTGTGACCAGCATCCACAGGGAGTATTATTGTCAGTCTGTCAAGGGCAACCCACCGGAGGAGACACTGCACTGCCTTTGAGTCAGTTTGTTCGTGTTCAGTGATGCCTTTTCTGATACCGCGCAGGCTAAACATCATCTACTGACTACTCTCTCTCTCTCTCTCTCTCTCTGTGTCTCTGTCTCTCTCTCTCTGTCTCTGTCTCTCTCTCTCTCTCTCTCTCTCTCTCTCTCTCTCTCTCTCTCTCTCTCTCTTGCGCGTGATGTCTCTTCTCTCTCTTCGTATCTCTGTCCTCCTCTTTTTCCTCCTTTTTCTTCTCTCATATTTCTGGAAGCCCCCTGTGTTGATCAATTTCGTTTCTTTTTACTGTTTTTTTTTTTCCTGTTCGTCTTTAAATTCGATTATGATTTCTTTCGTTTTTCATTTGTTCCATTTTTATCACTGATCTTTTTTTTCTCATTCAGCTTATTTTTCTTTTATTAGAATTCACACCTTACCGTGCTTAAAAAAAAATCTTTTCTTTTCTTTTGGTTTTTCTTCCTTCTCTTCAGTCCTTTTCTACCTTCCATCTTTCCTTCCTTCATTTTTTTTCCTCCTGTTTTTCGTTCTTATGTCCCTCCTTTTAACATATTTAGCTTTCTGTTTATTTCTCATGTAATCCCTATAGCCTCTTGTGCACCCACACCACCTCATCACCATCGTCTTCCCATCCCTGGTTGTAATCATTGTTCTGGTTGTGTAGACAGATAAAGCATGATGTCTATCCTGTGCGTAGGTCTGGCATTGAAGAGCGTGGTGTTAGTGTGGCCTTGTCAGTCTATCTGTCTGTCCACATGGTGGAAAGATAGCCTGCCTGTATAATGAAGACCCAAGTGAAAACGCCGAGAACACTCTCGGAAAAAAAATTTATTCCCTGGGTTCTTGGTCACTCCCATCCCTGTACATTCTTCTGTGTTGACTACCCCCTTTCTTTACTTCTTGTTCAGGTCTCCCAATATTCTCCCTTCATCTTCCGTGGTATCTTCTATCACATCTCTCTTCTCTGTCTGTATGTCTCTGTCTTTACATCTCCTTTTATGTTTTCATCTCTGTCTGTGCCTCCTGCCTGCTCCACTCCCTGCTCTTGTCGTCTCTGTTCAAGTGGACATTTCTTGGAGACCTGTCAATCTCCACACAATGCTATGGCCGCTTGTCTCCTTCACATTCTTCACAATGCTCTGAGCCCGTGTAGTGATGGCAGAGGATTTCTCAGCAAAGAACGTGTGGGAACTCTAGCCTCGTTCAGCAGTGGATCTTCTTCATCTGGTGCTAGACCCCCCAGTGGGGGGGAAGGAGACATATGGGGCTGAAGGAGCACGATGCGAACAAAGTGCCCAGAGGACAAAGAGCAAAAATCAGAAACAAAGTGCAAATGGAAAAATGAAAAAAAAATGTAATAAACAATGTATCATCTAGCCCATCAGCAAAGCAAGACAATGTCAGAACAGTTAAAGAATAGAAAAGTGACTGACAGAAAGGAAAAAAAACAAGAAAAAAGAACAAATGACGAGAGAGAGAGAGAGAGAGAGAGAGAGAGAGAGAGAGAGAGAGAGAGAGAGAGAGAGAGAGAGAGAGATGAAATGAAATGAAATTTATTCAGATAGGCCACAGCCCCTTCCGAACAGAGAGAGAGAGAGAGAGAGAGAGAGAGAGAGAGAGAGAGAGAGAGAGAGAGAGAGAGAGAGAGAGAGAGAGAGAGAGAGAGCGGGCTGAAAACGAGATCAGAAACAAACTGAATTAATCCACTCGTTCCCTTCTTTCGCCCCAAAGGGGTAGTCCAGGCAAACCAGTCCCCCTTCAACACATGACCCCACCACCACCACTACTACCACCCCCTCTGCATCTTCCCTTCTTCCATGCCTGGGCTTTCAGCAACATGCTGACACCACGCTCTGGGTAGATTTAAATTACTGTTTACCGTAGTTTTTTTTTTAAACTGTTCAAATTGAATCGGAAAGGAAATCAAACGAAACGTTAATGCCCACACATCAAGCCTCTGTCCTTGCTCACCGGTCTCTTGGTCCCCCGGACAGTGTGAGGGCCGGATCGTAGAATGACCCCCCCCTCTCTGTTTTGTCTCTCTTCAAACACTAAAAAGGATGCTAGCAGCAAATTCAAATCGGCATTCCCTTCTTTAGGTTTGTGGTTGTTTTCTCTTTCTAAACAGGAATCAGCGAAGCGAAGGGAGAAGGTGTTAATTCCCGAAAATGTTTCACTTCTGTCTTTGATTTTTCTTCTCAGTGGAGCAAATATCTCCATTTATCCATCCATCCATCCATCCATCCATATCTCTCTCTCTCTCTCTCTCTCTCTCTCACTCTCTCTCTCTCTCTCTCTGTCTGTCAGTCTGTCTCTATCTCTGTGTCTGTTATCTGTCTGTCTACCTGTCTGTCTCTCTCAATTTCACTCTCTCTCTCTCTCTCTCTCTCTCTCTCTCTCTCTCGTCGTTTCTCTCTTCTTGTTTTCTTCCTTTCTGTCTGCCACTTTTCTTTTCTTTCACGTTCTGACATTGTCGCTGCCTGGGCTAGAATACACATTGTTTACTTATCCGTTTTCCTCTTTCATTTTCCAATTGTTCATTGTTTCTGATGTTTGCTCTTTGTCCTCTGGGCACTTTGCTCTCATCGTGCTCCATCAGCCCCATATGTCTCCTTCCCCCACTGGGGGGCCAGCACCAGATGAAGAAAATCCACTGCTGAACGAGGCTATAGAGTTTCCACACGTCCTTTACTGAGAAATCCTCTGCCATCTCAACACGAGCTCTGATCAATTGTAAAGAATCTGAATGAGACAAGTGGCCAAAGTATTGTGTGGAGATTGACAGGTCTCCCAGATATGGCCACTGGGCCAGAGACAAGAGCAGGGAGTAGGGCAGGAAGGAGACAAAGACGTAGAAGGAAACGCAGAACACAGAGACAGACAAAGAGAGAGGAGGCGTGATAGAAGAAAGCATAGTAGATGAAGGGAGAATATTGGGAGACCTAAAGAAGAAGAAAAGAAGGGAGAGGGTGGTGGTGAGCAACACAATATGCACAGGGATGGGGTGGGGCAACACCTTAAGGAATAAAGATTTTTCTGCTGAAGTGTTCTCAGAGTTTCCACTCGAGTCTCATCACACTGCCGTGATATCTTTTGGACAGACGAACAGACACTCTAACAAGACAACACTAACACCCTGCTCCACAACACCAAGTTTTGTTACTATCTTGGAAATGTGACGAGGATATGTAAAAACTTGTCCTCGTCACATTTCCAAGAGAGTAACAAAACTCAAGTTAAATGCATGGAACACAAAATATTCTTGCCATGTCTTTTGTGCGTGGTAATCCTATTTCAGTGCATCATTTGTTGAGAGAATGTTCTGTCTTAACTCCAGTTTATAAAGAAAATTCTATTGATATCAACGTCCAAGATATCAGTCAAATATTGTCCAGCCCTTCTATCATAAACATTGCTACTATTATCGCACAATCTAAAATTGCCAAGCTGCTTTGATGCGTGTGTTTATTTTTTACCACTAATTCAAAAAGTTATTGTTGTTATTTTTGTATCTTTGAGGTTAAGCTTTGTTAGTTGGAGATGACGTTTTAAATTATTTTTCGTCTAAATGGTGAAAAGAGAAGGCATGAGAAATAACCACAAAGGAAAAAGGGAACAACGCCAGGGACGGAAGAAATGGAAAAGGAAAGAAAGAAATGAGGAATGGAAGGAAGGAAGGAAGGGCGAAAGAGATGGAAGGAAGACACAAGAAAGGAAAGAAATGAAAAGAAAACGTGGTAAGGTGTGGATTGTGATAATAGGAGAATAAAGCCAATGTGAAATGAAGATCAGTGATATACAGAAAACAAATGGAAAACAAAAGAAATTTTGATAGAACGTAAACACGAAGAGACAAAATAAAGAAATGAAAGTTGAGCAACTCAGGGCCTTCCAGAAATATGGAAAGGAAAAAAAAAAGGTGGGAAGAAAGAGTGGGACAGTGACAGATAAGAAGATGTCGTGCGCGAGAGAGAGAGAGAGAGAGAGAGAGAGAGAGAGAGAGAGAGAGAGAGAGAGAGAGAGAGAGAGAGAGAGAGAGAGAGAGAGGAGAAGAGAGAGAGAGAGAGAGAGAGAGAGAGAGAGAGAGAGAGAGAGAGTTATTAAAAAGAACAGCAACAACAACAAAACAGGGAACATGCACACACCAGATGTGAATTTTCCTAGCATTACTTGTTCACTCAGTCGTCATATACTTCTTCTCTTCGTAGTTAATTAGCTGAACAAAAACTAAACGAAGCAAAACAAAACACAGAAACGAAAAAGGGGTATCACTACTTTTACACATGTGTTCGTATAAAATGACAACGTAGGTCCATGGGAGCTGTTGTCAGATGGATACGCTTGGAGGAGGGGTTTAAGCTTTCTCAAGGCGGTGAAGGGGGAGGTGGATCCTCATTCATGTTAACTCTACTATTAAGCAACTACCTTTAGTCAGTAGCTGATGTTCTGCCAGAGCAGCATCAGGAAAGACATCACTGAACACAGACTGACTCGATAGCAGTGCAGTGTCTCCCCTGGCGAGTTGCCCCTGAGAGACCGTAGTGGTATTCCTTTTGGTTATTGGCAATGAGAGGGCAAGAGAACTGGCTAGAATGTGGTTGTGTGAGGGGACTGGGATAAGCAGCATGGGAAGAACAAAAATGACAGCACCCCTAAGATGTGGCTGCCAAAAAGGTAGAGGGCTGTGTCTTGAACAGCGCACTGTCAGACATTCTAGCCATAAAAACGGTAATTACCAGGAATCTCTCAAGACATGGTCCAACAGGATCACTAAAAAACACACCTGTAGGTAGGGATAGGGCGAAAGTTGAGTCATCTGAACTCACGTCACATGCTGTATGTTGGATGGGACAGAAGGATCTGAAGAAAGTAAGGAAGATGATTGAAGAGAAACACAGCAGAAGGCTCTGAAGAATTAGAGGAAAACATCAGATATGGATTACAACTGAAGGCACTTGAGGAACGAAGGAAGATGTCAGATGTAAACCAGTCGCCGTGGTGAAGTAATTAGCATCGCAGATTACCGACTGGGAGATGGTGGGTTCGATTCCCATCAAAGTCATGTTGGATTTTTCTGCCCCCCGACCGGCTCCTACCCAGAGTTGAGTTTGCTACGGTTTCAGCTGGGAAGTCTGGGACCACACAGTCGAGTTTCATCCACTAAATGGATGCGTCTCTCGGAGCGTTGCTCAAATTTCCTGACCAACACTGCAGGTGTCTGTATCTCTCGGGCCTGATTGACGCTGGGATCTATTATGAGAGTAAGAGTAGAGTACAGCCATGCCATGTCATGCAGTCTCAGACTGGAATGGAAATCAGTAGC
>JADBJO010000076.1:535000-537500 GCA_016801955.1 Conus betulinus
ACTGTGATAGGAAATACCACCGGTACAAAATATTGAACCAGGTGACATATTTCATGGAGGTCACGGTGCAAAATATCACCAAGGCAGATAATGTCACCCTTAATGACATTCAGTATGAGCTGGTCACTTACTCATACCTGCTTCAAAACAAATTGACGCCATACGTGCTTGTACTAATTTTGGTCGAGACTGATTTGTCACTAGTATTGTGTGATTTAAATGTACAAGGTGGAGTACAGAAGAGGAGGAGTACGCCAAAATGATGATCGATGGTGGATTTGGATTCGGCTTCACACACACACACACACACACACACACACACACACACACACACACACACACACACACACACACACACCACACACACACACACACACACACACACACACACACACACTCATATTCACACACATATTCACACACACACACACACACACACACACACGCACGCACGCACGCACGCACGCACGCACGCACGCACGCACGCACACACACACACACACACACACACACACACACACACACACACACACACACACACCACTATCAGAACATATTAGATCAATCGTCGAAATTAATGGATGCTGATGTTCCTTGTAATCTATAGTTCTCACCAAACAATGACGAGTCGGAACCGATCTTGGCTGAGCCATGATATGGCAACAATGTATTCCACACTGTAACATACATACACAACCTGGCGGTGATCACATAGTTCACCGAAACGTCGGTACAAAATGTCATTGGTGGCATTTTATCGCGGGTGACATTTTCTTCCATAACAGAAGACTGCATGCACCAGATTTGGAACCGGGCCGGTATCCAGTCCTTGTTTCCAGACACATAGCCTGCCGGTTAGGTTTGTGTATTTTGTCTTGTGATAAATTTGCAAACATTGCATACGAACCCGCATCGTTGGATTAAAGAGGTAAAATGGCCGTGAGTTACACACGTTAGAAATATAAGTGTCTTTGGTTTCGGCTATAGGTGAACTTTCCAAGCTCTGGAGAAACCACGAAGGTTCCAATACCAATTCATAGAAATTAGTTCATTATTTTAAACAATGCTGGGGGGAAAAACCGTCCAAAGCATGGTATGATCTGTGACAGCTCTTAAAAAGAGACTGAAAGTAGGGAGATACTTTGACATAACTACTTTGATGTAAGCACGTGCAGCTGGTGCACTGTTCACATGATCGGATGTGGGGTGATATGATTTGATTCCAGCAAGTTATGTCAGATCTTTGTTCTCTGACCTGTCTACATGGCAGTTATGTCTCTGAAAATTAAATCGTTTTTTCCCCCTGTACAGATCAAGTTAATTTATTTCAGAACTAGTGACACAAACACGATTCAGAACATTTCCCAAACCCAACGTTATTTGTTTGGAAGCCACAAAAATCCATAATTGATTAAATACTGGGTCGGATAAATGTATCTTCTGTACGTTTCAATTCACACACACACACACACACACACACACACACACACACACACACACACACACACTCTCTCTCTCTCTCTCTCTCTCTCTCTCTCTCTCACACACACACACACACACACACACACACACACACACACACACACACACACACAGAGACACACACACGGGCACGCGCGCACATACACACACACACACACACACACACACACACACACACACACACACACACACACACACACCCTTATCTTTGTTTTTCATGATTAGGATCTTTGTGTTTGTACTTTGTTATGTGAAAGTTTCTGATATTTTGAAAATGATATGGAAAAGGACGCAGTTTACCCACTCACACTCGAACAAAACCAGCAAACACACAAAACATACAAAAATGAGTGTAAGCTAGAAGGAGAAAACGCTGAGACGAATGTAATTACTTACAGCAAACAGAACAAACAAACAAACAGAGGAAAAGAAAATTTGACAAATGCAATCAATTTCAACTAATAAACCCACAGACACAAGAGCATGAAGGAAACAGAAAGAAAAAAGGAACAAGGGTAAAGAAATCAGTGAATGGGGGAACGAAACCGGTGAATATAATGTATTTGCTATTCGTTCTATGGGAAAAAAATGATGGAGAGAGAGAGAGAGAGAGAGAGAGAGAGAGAGAGAGAGAGAGAGAGAGAGAGAGAGAGAGAGAGAGGGCTGGCTGTGACAGACAAACAAAGAAAGAGATGGATGTGACAGACAAAGAGAGAGATGGATGTTACAGACAAAGAGAGAGATGGATGTGACAGACAAAGAAAGAGATGGACGTGACAGACAAAGAGAGGGATGGATGTGACAGACATACAAAGAAAGAGATGGATGTGACAGACAGACAAAAGGAAAGTTGGATGTGACAGACAGACAAAGAGAGAGGTGGATGTGAAAGACAGACAAAGAAAGAGATGGATGTGACAGACAAAGGGAGAGATGGATGTGACAGACAAACAAAGAGAGAGGTGGATGTGACAGACAGACAGACAAAGAGAGAGATGGATGTGAAAGACGGACAAAG
>JADBJO010000076.1:542500-545000 GCA_016801955.1 Conus betulinus
AGAGAGAGAGAGAGAGAGAGAGAGAGAGAGAGAGAGAGAGAGAGAGATGTCAACCTTATTTCTTTTCTAAGATTACTCCAACACATTCCATCGACTACTGATCCCAAGAACTACTTATGTATAAACAACGCACACACAGACACACACACAGACACACACACACACAGACACACAGACACACACACACACACACACACACACACACACACACACACACACACACATGCGCACACATGATTATCAAACAACAGGCCTACATCTCCCCAAATCCCGGTCAGCGATCAGCAAGATAAACCAAACGACAACCTAGCAAAAAGCAGCTAAAACCTCTCAGAACCAAGAATCAATCCCCCCATACAAGCTCCCCCCCCCCCCCCCCTCCCTCTCCACCCTTCTCGCCAGGCGATGAATTATTCCCTGTCGATTTCCCCATTCCGTTCTGCTGAAAGAAACAACCCTTTCCCCTACCCAAAGGTATTTCTTTTCTCGATGAGAGAAGAGGGAGAGGGCAGGGCGGAGGAGGTGGGACTGTGAGTGATGGGAGGAGGTAGCTTAGCGGTATTACTTCAGCATGCACTATGCATGAGGCACGTTCTCTGAGCCCCCCAAC
This sequence comes from Conus betulinus, assembly GCA_016801955.1. Lineage (NCBI taxonomy): Eukaryota > Metazoa > Mollusca > Gastropoda > Neogastropoda > Conidae > Conus > Conus betulinus. Next base: position 543,111 of record JADBJO010000076.1, read on the forward strand.
TCCCGCCACAAACGACAAGCATTGCCACCGGAAGTAGAAGAGAACCACAAAGGGTAGGCCAGGGAGCGAGGCTTTGTTTCGCTGGCTCTTTATTGCATACAAATGAAGACCGATGAAGTGGGGGGGTCGATACCTCAGGATTCCCACTTCGCCATCATGCTAGACCTCTTTCCTTGGCTTTATCTTACAATTGTGTGTAGGCCTGACTGACCAACCAAGAGAAAAGGAGAAAAGAAAGAAAAAGAAAAAGAGACCCTTCCTAGTATTCCTATGCAGCGCTAGTTTTGTGGGTTGGTTAGGAATTTGAGCACCAAACCATTGTACTTTTCACACATGGTTGTTCATCTGTTCAAAAATGGCAATTGAGAGGGAAGTTTAAAGGAAATGTGGGAAAGGAGGGCTTGTGGTATAGTGGGAACGTAAGTAGGTTTTTGGTGGAAGGAAAAGAAAAGCATGCACCACGTGATTTGGGTCACCTCATCAGCAACGATTGTGTTTTTGAAGAGGGTTCTGAAATACTGCTTCATATTTTCACATTGTCCATGCGTGTCTTTAGATTGCACTGCATCGTAGAGTATCATTCTATATTGTATAGCATTGGATAGCATTGTGTTGTGTAGTTTACTATCACTTTATACTGAATCGTTTTACTTCAGAGACGACACTGCGCAACGGAGTTTTCTGCATTCAGAGTAAACTGCACAGGGAGATACTCTACACTGAGACCACACTGCACAAGAAGGTATTACGTACAGAGTCCTCACTGCACACAGGCCATTATCGTGTAATGTGCATCATCCACACGAGTCAGGTCGTTACACGATAGCCTGATGGATTTAAAGAGTCAGTAGCGTAGACCTCGTGGTGGACAGATGGGATGTGCAAACAAAACAGGTGTTTGTGGTGTTTGCATGGCAGCATCTTTACAATATGAAATATGACTTTTTTTCTTGTGGATAGCTTACACACACACACACACACACACACACACACACACACACACACACACATATATATATATATATTATGATAACAACAACAACAAGAACAATCATAATAGATGCAGGTGGCACTCAATGTATAAACAGTCCTAAGCGCTTACAAAGTTCTCACACACACACATACACACACGATGATGGATAGATGGTAAGTATATACCATTCTGCACTTTGGATACACACACACACACACACACACAGATATACAACGGATAGATGGCAAACATATGACTTTCTGCTTTTTGATTGTCATCTGTATCACAAACGTAACGATGTGCGATGCCTTGTGTATTATTGACGGACTGATCTTTTGGTGTGTAGCGCAATGATTTGACAACATGTTCTCAAACGTGCCTCTGCGGTGTTTTGGGTACTATCGGTTGCAATATCTACTATATTCACTTTTTCACAAGATCTTTAGAAGTGTGTGCTTGGTTTTGGGCTTGGCAGTTTCAATCACTTGTAAAGACACTTTGTTCGTTAATAACGACTGCTCCGGGGTTTCAGTCCCATCTGGATTTCGGTCTGTCGCGCAATGGTTCGCACAACCTTTTTGCGGGTGATGTAGGATCTAAGGTTCTGCATGATGACTTTAGTTATCATCGATATCATCATAAGGTAGGCATCCATTCTTTAAGATGGCGCGTGCGCTGCTTTTTTTTTTTTTTTCATTCAGCTTGTGTGGAGCAACAGGATGTACATCTCATTCCTCAGCTGGTAAGAGTGTGACTGTATGAAACGGTTACTGTACTAATACAGTCGGAGCATTTCTGTAGAAAGGTCGTCTGCCTCAAATGACAGGAAATTTTCATAATAGGATGACGTATGCGATCACATGTGGTGATCGGGTGGCAACGAATAACGTGAAGGTTAGGTTCTTTTCGGGGTAGGG
>JADBJO010000076.1:552500-560000 GCA_016801955.1 Conus betulinus
ACACACACACACACACACACACACACACACACACACACACACACACAGAACCTCACCAACCACTACTACCATCACCACTCCATACCACTACCATCCAACACACACACAGCCTAACCACCTACCACAGACTCCACCACCCAACCTAACAGCCTTCGGCCCATGAGGGCTGTGTGTGTCTGATTCGATTTGCATAGTAAGTTGTTTGTGTGGGACATCCGACAGCCGGTGGCAATCTCAAGTTCACTTGTGACAATCCGGCAAAGAGTCTATCCTTTCAGTCTTTCTAACGTGCTGCTTGTCGGCCTTTTTTATCGGGACGGGAGAAGAGAGGGGGATGGGTAGGTAGGGGTGGGGTTGGGCTGGGGTGGGGGGCATTTGCAGGAATGGGTGGGGGTGTGTTTTGCGGTATGGAGAGGTCAGATGAGATTGAGGGTGTGAGTTTAGTCTAGGTGCTAACAATGCATCTTTTTTTTTTGTTTGTTTGTATTTTTTCATTGTTTTCTTTTCTCATTGGCAATAAAATATATATACTTTTACATAACACTATTATTTCTTTAGTTGTTCAGCAACAACAAGATCAACAACAATAATGATAATAAAAAATGATATAATGACAATAATGAATATGATACTACTACTATTAATAATAACAATAACGACGATGCTGCTGCTGCTGCTGCTGCTGCTGCTGCTGCTGCTGATGATGATGATGATGACGGTGAAACACTTATACAGCGCATTATCCCGAATAGAGTGTTGTTTGTGCTTTAGAGAAATTTAACCCAGCATAGGTTATATAGGCCTACATTTATACAGACTGCGACAACGTGAACATTCTTTTACTTATTAAATCGTCACACCCAGCCCACTTCACCAGCCAGTATCACAACCATCATCTGGCACCACCACCCCCTTCCTCCAAGATGTCCGATGAAAAGCATTGATAATTTCATCGTACTTCCAGGCATGCAAGCAGTCATGCACGCACAAACATATGTTTGTTTCTTCCTCACCCTGTCGCACACACACACACACACACACACACACACACACACACACATGAATAACACACGAAGACACACACACACACACACACACACACACACACACACACACACACACACACTCGCAGACACGCACGCTCGCATTCAGGCACACACACACACACACACACACACACACACACACACACACACACACACACACACACACACAGAGCCATCAACACCATTCCAAACATTTCCTCTTTTTGCTGTTCTTTATTCCTCTCCGCCTCCTACCATAGTCCACCTCCTCCTCCTCCTCCTCTTCCTCCTTCTCCCTCCGTCTTCATCTTCACACATCCACCCCCACTTCCTATATCGTTTTGGAAGACTGGGCGAGCGGCCCACCCCCCCGAAATAGGCCTGTCATATTTGATTTCTCTCTCCAGCTGCTTGTAGTTCAGGGCAGGCGAGTGGCAGCGTGTGAAGGGACGCTGATGTCTGATGATACTTCCCCCTCCGCCTCATTCTTCCCGGCTCACCCTCAGGGCCAACTGCCCTTTCTCACACCCCCAAACCGCTGACAGCCTTTCGGGGATGGAGATTTTTATTTTTATTTTTTTTTTGTGGTAAGCTTCTTTGGTGGGAGTTGTCGCACTTTGCTGCGCTGTGTGGTGTCTTTTGTTCATTTTGGGAACACCGTTTTTTTTTTTTTTTTTTTTTTTTTTTTTTTTTTTTTTTTTATAGTTCTGTCAATGAGAGGTTGTTTGCACATATTTTCGAATGGAACTTTCATGATTTGCCTTTTTCGGACGGAGAGAGAGAACGAACAAACGAACAAACGAATGAACGAACGAAAAAAACATTAATCAGTAAAGGCCCTGGCCTCTTCTGATGGAGGTACAGTACAAGAATCATCATTCATACAACACGGCAATCTGACATCGTCTGACAACAAGCAGCTGACAAAGAAGCATATCCAATATACACAGTAACTGTAACAGCTAAGTTCATTCAACTGAGCAAAATTGTGCGCCTCTTAAAGGCTTTGTACAAGTACATGCAAATATTCTTTAAAACTCTATTTTGATTTGCCATAGGTAAAGCAGCTCGAAATGAACAAGGGTCTTATAAGATTTCCTTGGAATATGTTCACGCCGTATACCCTGAAGAGCAGAACAACAAAGTAAAAAATGTTAATCATCTTCATTTGCCTCTTTGCATAAGGGACACAAGCATATCAATGTTTTGAGACTTTGTGTATCGGTGCTGAAGTACTTTGATATCCGTAATTCCGAATCTGAATCGTGTCAGATAACTTTTAATATGCCTGTCAATATTAGGTGAGAGATATATCCCATAGCTTTTCGATGTTTTAAAAGTTCTGTAAAATGAATATCGATCACTACTCTGGATGTTTTCAAGCCAGTTTTTGCCATCTATATTATCTACCAGTCTTTATCGTAAGTGCTTCAAAAACGGATTTACAGATAGATAGATACTTTTGACACTTTTGACACTTTGATATTTTATTGTCATTACCAATGAGGTCTTTTGACAAGGGGGGAGAGGTAACAGAAACAAAAACATTTCCCTCTTCCTTTCCGCAAACAGATAGTACACTTTCATTCCGAGTGTGTATCAAATCCAAAGTTAACAAAAGCAAATAAATTCGTAACATTTCGTTATGTCCTCACCTCATGCACAGGAGTAATGCAGTAAAGTTAAAAAAAACACACACACACACACACACACACACACACACACACACACACACACACACACACACACACACACACACACACACATACACACCTTAAGACTGACTCGACCATCCACTCAATCAAATGATGACATTGTATTTTACCGATCTCTTCAACTTGGGGGGGGGGGGGGGGGGGGGGGGGGGAAGAGAAGACTGACTCGACCATCCACTCAAAATGAATGATGTCATTGTATTTTACTGATCTCTTCCACATGCGATGATGAATGATAATATTCATTCAGATATCTCTTATAATGTGTATATCTTAAACTTCACTATCCTTCATCTGCCTAATTTTCAATGCTTCCGCGATGAATTTCGCAACTGATTTAATTACAAGTTTCATCATCTGATGATAACACGCCAGCGACATTTTGTCTCTTCGCTATATCTAGCTGGAAAAATGAACACATTTGTCCGCACTTCATTATAAGCTGTACAGTGGAACAGAAAGTGTTCTTCGTCATCATCAATAATATGTCTACATGCAGGACAAGGAGATTCTGTGGATGTTTCACATTCAAACCATCTTTTGTTCGCATTAAAACCTAAAGTTCTCAACCTAAATCTTGCGTAATTTATTCTGTGCCATCTATCTGTTATGACACTGAGAAACTTTTCAGGATGGAACACATTCTTAAATGAGAAAAACCAGCGATATTTTTCTTTACTTTCCATATCTGAGTGCCAATTCTGTTTAAAAGAACAAATAAGCCTGTCTTTAAATTCCGCAATGACTGTTGCTCATTTCTACTTCCTGGGTCATCCACACTATTCCAAAACCCTGTTCTGAAAGGACTTTCTTTACTTTATAAGCCCAGTTTCTTTACCTTTTTCCATTTCTAAAAGCATCATATCATAGGCTTGCCTGCTGAAACGGGACTGGGGTAGCTTCAAGATCTTCAACCAGTACTTAATACATTTCACAAATGTACTTATATACAACGGGTATCTGCCCATTTTCCATATAAAACGGTGTTGGATGAATGAATAGGTACTTGAAGGAAACGCTTCATAGCATACGTATGTACTTTTTCCATCTGCAAATTTTCATGTAATCCCCAAATTTCAGCTGCATAAGTAAGAAGAGGTTTTATCTGTGTATCAAACATTTTCCAAAATATACCACAGTCTGTACAATTCAGTTTTCTCAGGGATTTCAGAATTTCAATAGTACCTTTTTTCCCTTTCATCAGAGATTCTTCCCATGCGTAACGGAAAGTTAATTTTGTTGAAAATATCATTCCAAGATATTTATATGAATTAACTACTTGAACATCTGCATTTCCATAAGACCATTTTTCATACACTGATAGGTGACCACCCATTCTAAAGACCACTATATTCGTCTTATATCCAAGTTAACTGATAATCCTAAGCGGTCTGCTTCTTCTTTCAATACATTTAGTTGGTTTTGCAAACCTACAACTGTTCCGGACAGGAGAACCACATCATCAGCATACAGTAGTAAAAACTATTCAACTGCTTCAGGTATCATCCGGATACCATGTCTTCCTTTGCGGGACAATTCCACCGCCAGTTCGTTTATGAAAAAAGAAAACAACTGTGGACTTAACAAGCATCCTTGTTTTACTCCATTTGGACAATCAAAATACTCGGAATACTCACTCTTCACACGCACACATGCAAGCACTGAGTTGTAGACCCCTCTAATAGCCATTTATAATTTACTATTAACACCATTTTTACGGAGTACATTCCACAGAGCATTCCGATTTACCGAGTCAAAGGCTTTCTTGAAATCTACAAATGCAATGTACAGCTTCGATTTGCAGAGAAGATGTTTCTGAATCAAAGAATATAGTGTAAATATATGGTCTATGGTGCTGTAACTGGTTCTAAAACCTGCTTGTTCTTCACTATTTTTTCTTCAGTTTCAGCCCATTCAGTTAATCTTGCATTTAGTATATAAGTGTAGATTTACTTAAAACGCTGGTAAGTGATATACCCACGATAGTTGTCGGGATTGTTCACGTCTCCTTTGTTTTTTGTAAATTGGCACAATTATAGATTTAGCCCATTCTGATGGAAAGATACCATTATCAAAAAGTTGAGTGAATAAATGAACAAGAAAATTGCTTACAGTTGTGTTTGCATTCTTCAACATTTCTGCTATGATTCTATCCGGTCCTGCACTCTTCCCTAATTTTAAATGTTTAATACGGGCAACGACTTCTTCACTGGAAATAGGTTGATTAAATAATGGCTCAGTTTCATTTTCATCTATCATACTAGTCTCTTCTTCTTTACTTTTATCATCAAAACTATGAAAAACGCTCCAAAAATGGTCATGCCACTGTTGAACTGAGATTTCGTTATACACAAAACTCTTTTTTGTTTATAGATCTTATCACTGACCAGAACACTTTAGAATCATTGACTGAAGTTTTAGTTTCTTTAACCTACTTTCTTTAAACTCCAGTTCCTTTGTTTTCCTTATTTTTTTTTTATTCCCCCCCCCCCCCCCCCCCCCCCCCCCCCCCCCCCCAAGTTGAAGAGATCGGTAAAATACAATGTCATCATTTGATTGAGTGGATGGTCGAGTCAGTCTTAAGGTGTGTGTGTGTGTGTGTGTGTGTGTGTGTGTGTGTGTGTGTGTGTGTGTGTGTGTGTGTGTGTGTGTGTGTGTTTAACTTTACTGCATTACTCCTGTGCATGAGGTGAGGACATAACGAAATGTTACGAATTTATTTGCTTTTGTTAACTTTGGATTTGATACACACTCGGAATGAAAGTGTACTATCTGTTTGCAGGAAAGGAAGAGGGAAAAGAGAGAGAGAGAGAGAGAGAGAGAGAGAGAGAGAGAGAGAGAGAGAGAGAGAGAGAGAGAGAACATCAATGCGCACATAGGTCTTCATAGCATTGAGTTAAAGGATGTGATATAACTGCGTGATGTGGAACTAGATACAGCACTAACAACCCTAATCTACGTTACTGATTCGACTTGGTGAGTGAGTTCGTTAGTCAAGAACCGGCACATAGCAGAATGATTAAAAAAAAAATTGACTTATCTCCTGAAACAAATTCTTTTACCAGTCTCTCCTGGTCAAAATGAGTTTTGTCAAGACAGAAAACGTCTGGTGTTTTCAATTATAATGCCATAGAGGGGTCGCTTTTTCTCAGCTGCTTTAGTAACAAAAAAAAAAAAAAAAAGAAAAACCTAGGGGGCGTTTGACTTATTAGGCTAAACAAGTGAATAGAAAAGTTAACTTCTCCCTCCTCACGTCCTTCACTGGAACAACAAATCGTTGTCGGGTCCTCCCGTCAACTACGATTGTCTACGATTCCGAAAGCACTGCACAGCTAATAGTCTGAGGGAAAAAAATGATCATGCTACTCTTCTCCTTCCTTGCCTCCCCCCGTCCCCCCACCCCGTCCTATTTCTTTTGTGATAATTAAGCCCAGTAATACGCTATGATACGAATATAATTGTTTCACTTGTGTTGGATGATCTGAAGTCATTGATGATGGTGATGTTCCTCTCTAGGTGCAGTTGTGATGAATGATATGTGAGTGTTTGTGTGTTGCAATATGGAATATCAGATTTCATGTCGTAAATTAGCATGTCATTAGGGCAACATGTTGTGGGTATTACATTATAAAGCCGCTCATACATAAGTCATCACATAAAACAAAGAATGAACAACTGAAGAAAGGTGAATAAAATAATAACCAACTTAAATCAACAAGCATAAGAATATCCTAAAAGAAGCCAGAAAGATGATAATGTATTACTAATCCACCCATTTAGTCAGAGGTTCACATTTGATGAAAATGAAAGTGACCAGTTAAGCAGAAAATCAATGACTTAAAACAAATCAATCAACAAGTGAACTTAGAATAGGGGAGGAAGGAGTTTGAGAGTAAATCGTAGGGGGTTAAGTTACGTGCGATTTTTTTTCCATTCATCATCAACTATGTTAAATACTGCTTAGGAACCAAGTGCTCATCTGAAGGAAGAAGACTAGCACTGTTTTGCACTTACTGTCATTTCCTGCCAGCTTTGATGAAAACAACAAATCTGTTTCTTTAAATCCTCCTTGCAGCTTACTGTTAGGGGAAGATAGTAGGACGAATGGGAACGGGCGGGTGGACGGTGGGAGGGTGGAAAAGCCAGGGGGAGGGGGGGAAAGGAGCGAGCAGGGGAATAAGGCTGGCGAGTGATAAGAAGTAGGGGGAACGGGTAGCAGAGGAGAGAAGGAGGCAGGGTGGTGGGGGAAAAGAAGTGTGCTGGAGTAATGTAATTGAGATGGCGCAGAAGATGAGAATCAGTAGACTTTTTTTTTTTCTCGATAGTTACACCTCTCTCTCTGTCTCTCTCTCTCTCTCTCTCTCTCTCTCTCTCTCTCTCTCTCTCTCTCTCTCTCTCTCTCATTCTCCTTCACTCCTCTCCCCTCTCCCTCTCTCTCCCTCTCTCTCTCTGCTCCCTCTCTCCTCTCTCTCCTTTCTTCCCCAATCTCATTCTCCCCCTTTCTTCTTTTCCTACCCCCCCCCCCCCCCCCCCCCCCCCCCCCCCCCCCGTCACTCCGCATTTTCCCCATTACTTAAAGTCTCTTTCCCATTCTTGTTATCCTTCTCTCTCCCCCTCTTCTTCTTCTTTCTTTGTTTCTCTGCATCTCTCCCTGCCTCCGTGCCAACCTTTCCCCCTTAACAATGTGTCTCTTGGCCTCTGTCCTGAGTCGGAGTCTGTCTCTCCATCTCTGTTTCTGTGCGCCCTTGTCTGTCTCGCTA
>JADBJO010000076.1:565000-567500 GCA_016801955.1 Conus betulinus
ATACCTTGTACAGACATGGCTTTGTTAACAGTATATACACAGTACAAACTAGCAAATCTACACCTCAATATAAGAAAAGAGAAGAACTTGATAGAGAATCAGATGCGAACGAGGACCATTTCATAGAAAGAAATGCGGGAAACATAGAAAACAGTTCAACACTTTCCCGAAAAAAACGACGAGCACAAAAAAAAAAAAAAAAAAAAAAAAAAAAAATACAGAATATGGAAGTGGGCGTGGAAATATGCCAAGGAGAAGAGTGATGATTGGTGGCTGGGATGCGGGCGGGTCCATTAGCATTGGTGGCTGGGTTGCGGACGGGTACATGAGGATTGGTGGGTGGGTTGCGGACGGGTACATAAGGATTGGTGGGTGGGTTGCGGACGGGTACATTAGGATTGGTGGGTGGGCGGGGTAGGGCTAGAGGATGAGAAGAGGTGCGAGTAGGAGAAGTTGGGGGTGGAGATAAAAGTGAGTGTCATCCAATGATATGTGTGCCCTTGAGTTGGTATACGGGTGTCAGGGGTGCTTATGAACGCGTGCAATCACGTCTCTGTAGCTGAAAACCACGTGTGGTTATTGCTGCAGTTAATATACCGAGAGCTCCAGAGCAACCCAGCAAAATCACGATATTTAAGACGATGAAAAAGTCACTGTGTGTGATACATATGAATTGCTCATGAAATAACTGAAGAACACTGTAGCATCAGGGACGATAAACAAAGAAGTATTTCTTACAGAATTGAAAAAACACGTGCCCACTGCTTCGATTATAATGCACTGCAAGTATTAACACAGAATCTGCTAATTCCATGCAGGTGTGTGTGTGTGTGTGTGGGTGGGTGTGGGTGTGTGAGTGCGCGCGCCCGCGTGCGTGTGTGTATGTGTTGAAAAATAAACAAATAATTTGAACATGACAGAAATGAAGAAGTACAGAAGTTTGCAAATTTAAGAAGAGACCGACCTCGGTGTGCCTTTTCATGATTTTTGTTCTCTACGTCATACCTTTGTAAGCAAAGCCTGCAATCTGACACGCTCTCTCTCACTTCCAAACTGGCCTTTGGGTTATCATGAACACCCACTCCACGTCAAGGCCATCCTTCCCTGCTTTCTACATTGAAGTGTTGCATCGGTAGGTATCACAGCTGCCTCTCTCCACTTTCCGAAAACGTTCATCACGTGCTTCAGTATCAAGGTATCACAGCTGCTCCTCTCCACTTGCCGAAAACGTTCATCATGGGCTTCAGTATCAAAGTATCTTTGATACAAGTAGGCAACACATAGTATTCACAGCTGAAAAGCAAAGCAAAACAACACATTATAACTACGTCGACGATGACGACGACAATAATAACAGCAACAACAACAACGACGACGACGACATCATCATCATCATCATCATCATCATCATCCACAACAACAACACAACAAAAGCCTCGTCGATATCTGTAAGAATGTTTATCCTCACAATTTTTACCGTTTTTGACTTCAGCTAGAATCCCCACGGAGTAGGTCCGGCGGACATCATGGCCAAATGATCCATCGACCTCCTCAGGAACCGGTAGCTGGCTGCTGTCCGATCTTTGCCAATGGCACCTCTTCCTTTTCAAAGACCTCGTCAAGATCGATGTGACTGTTCATCCTCACAATTCTACCGTTTTTGACTTTGGCTTGAACGTTCACGGAGGCGGTCCGGGCGGACATTATGGCAGCATGATCCGTTGCCGTCCTCAGAAGCCTGAAGCTGGCTGCTGTCCCATCTGTGCTAGTGCTGGTTCCCCCTTCCTTTCAGAGTCAATTTCAAGAGATAGCTTCTAAGATTGTGGCGACCGATTGGCCAGTGGTGGGAAGTTGGTCGACTGTTCTACATTTCATATGCGATGAAAGATGTGTTACAGACAATATAGCAGCTTACCTCAGTTATGTTGGGGTCGATGCCGTCCGGACCAGCAGCCAACTAAAAGGACCTCAATCCCAGCGACGATACCGTTTCCTTCATGTTCTTCATGAAGTGGATTGCTGCTTGCAGGCAGACAGACACTGGGCCCTAATGGTACAGGAGCCTAATGGCATTATGCCATAGTGGTGCCTGTGCGGAGAAATGCGACCCACCAGGCTCAGATGTCACAGAATCGTGTCGCTAAGTTCCACCACCAGTCTTCATTGATTAGACACTGCTTCTGTCTATTAATCTTCTCTCTGTCTCTCTTTTTTTGTTTGGTTTGTCTCCGTCCCTGCTCTCTCTCTCTCTCTCTCTCTCTCTCTCTCTCTCTCTCTCTCTCTCTCTCTCTTGTCTCAGTGTGTCTGTCTGCCTGCCTGCCTGCCTGCCTGATTGTCTTTCTGTCTGTCTCTGTGTTTTTGTCTCAGTCCGTCTGTCTGCCTGTCTCCGTCTGATTTTGTCTCTGTCTGTCTGTCTGCCTCTCTCTCTCTCTCTCTCTCTCTCTCTGTATGTGTGTGTGTGTGTGTGTGTGTGTGTGTGTGTGTGTGTGTGTGTGTGTGT
>JADBJO010000076.1:577500-585000 GCA_016801955.1 Conus betulinus
AAGTGTTGATCACACACACACACACACACACACACACACACACACACACACACACACACACACACACACATTTTCTTCTGCTTCTTCTTCTTCTTTTTCTCTCTCTCTCTCTCTCTCTCTCTCTCTCTCTCTCTCTCTCTCTCTCTCTCTCTCTCTCTCCCCTCTCCCTCCCCCCCCCTCTCTCTCTTTTCTTCTTTTTTTTTCTTAACAAGATAAGAAGCTAACAAAAGAGCCCCACGAATACTCCACGGAAATACACAACTACCACATTCGAACAGTAATTTCACAGTGTTCAAGTTGACTGGCAAGTTTGTGTCAAACGTGTCATCATGACAACATAATGGTGTTCTTTACGACTGCGATGACAATAATTATAATGGGGTGTGTTAGCAAAACAAATTTTCAGAAAAGCAGTTAATCATCATCACACAATAATCAGTGAATTTCATTTACATTGCCAATGCATTTAATGCGGTGACATCGACTACACTATCATTTTAGCAAATACTTTGATAGAATACTGTACTGTTTGGTAAAGAGTCACTGAGATGCGTTCGTTGGTTTCTGGTGAAAGTTGACAGCAAAAAACACTGAGGAGCGAATGTTCCACATGGATGTTCCCGAAAATGCAAACATCGGCTTTGACCAAGTGTGTCGGAGTACCTGCAAGTATGTACTTCTGTAGAGACATGTCAACGTGAGGCCCGAGTAAGTACATCTTCCAGGTCTCGTGGGGGCAGATCATTGTGTACAGTACACATTAGCACCAGTTTGATGAACCGTTGCTGGGTTTGCGGTGACAGGCAGATTAACTTAGTGTGCTTGCCTGAGGTTGATGGGGAAGACTCTGATAGAATTTTATTCGCAGTTCTTCTGTACATGGAACTGAGTTTCTCTAAGATGACGAACCCTCTAGCCAGAAAGCGGACAGACAGAGCGGCTTGGGCCATCTGGTTTAACTCTTCACAAGCAGATTATGAGCTCCGTGAAACACGAGTTACTGAGCTTCCATCACAGGGAAAAAACAGTTTCTACTGCTTAAAGGCAGCAGCCTTTGCAACTTGCTGGGACTTTTTTTTTCGCGTCAAAGTGGAAACATATCCCATACATTTAATCAGTTAGTTTTTCGTACTCAGTACTTCCCTGATCAGATCTTCTGTGACTTTTGCGGCCACAAGATGACCTTTGCTGGAGGCAATACTGACTGGACACTTTTTTAATTTGATTGTAAGAAAACATTTCTGGCTCCCCTCTCCTCAGTTCCTGTCTGTTTCTCAGGAAACTTTAAACGACGCATGCTGAAAAGGTACAAGAAAAAGACTCGGTTCGTGACCTCCTGGTGTCGTTGTGGGTACATTTCTCACTTTGCATTGCTGTCAGTTGGAACCATGCCTGAATCAATGAAAAAATGTTAGACCCTTACTCAAACAATTTACCAAACCACAACATCAAACATGTTTGGGGCTTGTTGCTAATCTTTATTTCGTTACGTTTCCGAATGAACGGAAATGACTGCGTTGTCTCTTTACTGACTCACTGCCGGCGTGGGATTGAGATCTGGTTTTAGGTTTGACACTCCTTGATGCAAGTACTGCATTTGGTAAAATATATCATGTCACATAACTTCTCTGCGATACTCATTAGCAACTCGCTCTGGGAACAGCATGGCTATTTTTCGATTCACAGTTGAAGGGAAGAGAAGAGATTCATTCTGTAATTAGGTTTGAGTTGTTCCCTTTTCCCTTTAGTATAGAGTCCTTCAAAATCTTTATTGGAAACAATGTCGCTTGTCCTTTAGACTCGTTTTTTTTTTCTCACATTGAGTCTTATTCTATCTTGAATCACGTTTTTTTTCCAATGGTGGTAAAATGAAAATGTCTCACGCGTCGGAAATTCGAGCTCTTTTTCCAGCCACTTTCATACGGTGCATTGTCTTCTCTATGAACGAATTGATTCCACAGACGAAATTTCCATCAAAAAAAACCTCGGATAATACATACACGAGCTTCAACTAAATTTACCTCATCCTTCAGTCAGCGTTTGACTTTGTAAATTCTCATCCGTCTTTAACTAAGTATCATATTCGATAACTTGACAAGTCTTTGTCCATGGAGAACTTATGAAAGAAAAAATTGGGTCGATCCGTCATTCTGTAAGAAGCCACGTCAATGCAACATTGGCCTATTCGCCTGGTCTGTCCCGTCTGGTCTGTTCCAGCTTTCTTCTGGCTGCTCTTCAACACTGTAAACCTCCAAAGCTATGGATACTGCAGAACTGTCGGATCAAAAGATTAACCGAGTATGACCATGTCACATATATACACCCTCCCCTCTGACCTCCCCCAAACACTCCCTTTTCTCTCTTCCTTCCTCTCTCTCTCTCTCTCTCTCTCTCTCTCTCTCTCTCTCTCTCTCTCTCTCCTGTTTTGTTTGAGTTGCACTGGTTTCCTGTACCTCTTTGGAAATAGGCAAATAATTGCAACCATTTGTGTCATTATTATTTTCATCAATTCTCCGTTGCATCCCTAAGAACGTCTCTGATTGTACTGACCTTCGCCTCCCCATAGTCGTAGAGGTGATACTGGAATCTTCTGGGCTCCGAGCCAAGGAAAGAAGTCCAGACAGACAGAGAGAGAGAGAGAGAGAGAGAGAGAGAGAGAGAGAGAGAGAGAGAGAGAGAGACAGTCTTTTACATGTGTGCTCGGCCCCCTGAAACAGTGCCTCATTCTCAGCTCACCATGCCCAAACTCTTACTGTGGTCAAATCCAAGGTAAAACTAAACCTCTTCTCCATATCTTAAAGTGAACTAGGCCAGTCCAAAACGGATTTTGGCTAGCTATTTTGTGTGTGTGTGTGTGTGTGTGTGTGTGTGTGTGTGTGTGTGTGTGTGTGTGTGTGTGTTGTTCTGTGCTGTGCTGTGCGCGCGCTCACGCGCGTGTGTGTGTGCGTGTGTGTGTGCGTGCGAGCGTGTGTGTGCGTGTGCATGAGTGTGTGTGATTTGTGGTAAACTTTACAACTGCATTTCCAAGCTGTTAAAAGCTCAAACCCAACTTTGCAGGACGATCAATGCTATAGACGTTTCCAGCTGCCCGTGAGCTGAAGATTTTATCGAAAGCTAACGGCTGCAAATCGGTGATTAACAGTCGTTGCTGATTACACACGATTTTAAAACTAGTTAAACTTTATTGTAACAAATATCAACTTACACGCTATCAAGATAAACCACGTATTCCTTATCTTGCCACTCAGAGATGCAGATATTAATAAATATATCATTTTGATATTGCACTCAGAACACGTTTAGATATATCTTGCCAAAGACAACAACGTAAAACTAAATAAACCAATCATTAGGGTGAATCAGGGAAGTGAATCTGTCTTGAAGCAGCAAACAGAACAATCTTCTTGACAATAGCAAATCTGCACACAATTATAGGAAAGCATGCTTAATTCCTCATGGTCACCCAAAAGATCAAAAACTGGTCCTTGTTCACAGACCAATCCAACATTGTGGCATGCAACACAGTAGAGGGCCAAACATGTATGCCATATCAGAACGCGCGACGTAATCCGTCAGTGTGTCGGTGATATTCACCTACACTGGTGTCACTCAGGAAAAAAGAAAACTCATACAAGAAGTGTCGGACTGAAATGCATCACTGGCACTCCCGGCAGACGGTGAGAGTCCATGCGGATGTTATTTGTCCAGTGGTCAGAGAGAGAGAGAGAGAGAGAGAGAGAGAGAGAGAGAGAGAGAGAGAGAGAGAGAGAGAGAGAGAGAGAGACAGACAGAGACAGACAGACATACAGAGAGAGAGAGAGAGAGAGAGAGAGAGAGAGAGAGATACAGACATAGAGAGAGAGAGAGAGAGAGAGAGAGAGAGAGACAGATACAGACAGAGAGAGAGAGAGAGAGAGAGAGAGAGACAGACAGACAGACATACAGAGAGAGAGAGAGAGAGAGAGAGAGAGAGAGAGAGAGAGAGAGAAGGGCTGATGAAGGTCAGAGCGCTTCATTCCATTCCAGCTCGTGATAGGAATCAGAAGCGGCAAAGAGTAAAGAGGAGAGGAGGCGGGAGAAAGGAACAGGCGCGCTGGAAAGAAAGTGGGGAGCGAGAGCAGAAAGAGGGGAAGGGGGGTGGGGGAGGCGAGGGAGAGAAGGGAAGGGGGTAGATAGGGGGAAGGGTGAGGTGGGAGCTAGGTAAGTGGTGGAAGGGCACTTGAGAAAGAAATAACCAATCGTGAGCGAATTTTCAGCGAGTGAGAACTTGGAACGTCTGCTACTATTGCACACGACATCGGAAGTTCTCACTCCTGAAATTACCCAGCCTGACGACTGGCTGCCACATGCATCTTCCTCGACCGTCGGGTAGATCATCAGAAATCACTACACTAACGAAATAGGTCTGATCGGTCAGGCGAAGAGACCAGTGAAACAGATAAGTCTTTTTGGCTGTTTTATTCGCTCTTTTTTTTTTTTTTTTTTCGTCTTTCGGGATCGCTTCTGAAATATGACAAGTTTTATCTGCAGCCTGGTGTTGATGCCGAGAATTTGTTGCTGGGGCTGAATCTACGTGTTTCTTCCCTTGCTCATGTGTCCCACTCACCCTTACCCTTCGTCCTGCTGCGGCGTACAGTCATTACGTGTCAGCCAAACTGACCCTCTTGTTGTTTTTCTCTTTTCTGCACTCTGTGCACAAGCGCCCGAAGCTTTGTGGAGAAACGTTCAAAATATTCCCCATTGTTCTTTTTATCAGTGTACGTTTTACAGCAGTGCCTCAGATTGCACATGCATAACTGACTTGAAAGAGGCAGTGAGTAAATAAGACAGACAAGCAAACGAGCAAACATTTTTTGAGCATTTGTGTGTCTATGTAAGCCTTCTATTGTTGGATGGACAAGAATTTGCAGAAAACAAGAGTTCTGTTTGTCATCCACTATCACTCTCAACCCCCCCCCCCCCCCACACACACACACACACACAAAGCGCACGCACGGGCGCGCACATACACACACACCACGCTTGAAAATAGACACTAAAGAGAAGCAACGAAGCATTCAGACATTTTTCAAGATCTGGCACTCTGGCGGTCTGACCAGAACATTTACGTCACATCAGGGCCAGTAACTCCGCCGGTTCTCCCCTTGATATAGGGAGAGCCTGTTCGTCTCTGTCTGTTCATCCATACGGGCCACAGTCGATGCCAGACGTCCTGAATCAAGTGGCTGTCACGGACAAGGGAGACAGAACGCGAACGGTAGGCAGGAGGAGGAGGAAAGGGGATGACGCATCGTCCACCCATCGACCCTCCCCATTCTTCCTTCTCTGCTAATAGATAAAGCTCTTTTCTATTGAGATAACTGCAGTCCCCGAACGCATTAGCGAACAATATAAATGCCTTCTTTGACATTTGGGTTCTGAGGAATCATTGTCAGTATAGATTGGAAGGCTGCGGGCAGCCCGGGGTATTTTGTGGCATCTGTTGAAAAATTGGTGAAAATAGGCCAGAGGATTCTGCATTCCTTCTTCTGCCCTCTGGCCTCTGTTACACTGGAAGCTAGCGGTGTAGAGGTGGTGCCGGTCCCCATGGCTGTTCCTCAGGCATCGGCGTCGGCGTGGTCGTCTGCTGTTGCTGTTGCCTGAGTGTGAGGTCTGGAAAAAAGACACTATGTTAGCAAACAGATGCTGACATTAGAGAAGTACCAAGGAAACGTGTCATCGGAACAGATGAAATGGTAGAAGACACCAGATCATACTACGAACATTTGCATCAGGAAAGAGACTTGAAAGACACTGACATGTACAGGTCCATTTTAAATGTACCAGAACTCTGCAAAGACAGAATTAATCAGAACATTAAGAAGGATTAAGTACTGTCCAAGAAGCATCAGACGCCCTGAAGAACATGCAGAATGATGAAAGTCTTGGTACAGACGGAATGAGTCAATTTGTATACGTTTTTAAACAAATTGGAGAGAGTTTGTAATAGGATCACTAAATGAAGCTTTGTAAATAAAGAGATGTTGGTATCTCAAAGAGAAGGAGTTATTACATCTGCCAAAAGCAGACAAGCCAAGAGAGTTTTTAAAGAAACTGGAGATCAAATTTCGTTATGGAATGTTTCTTATAAGATAGGTGCCACATGTATTCCTGATAGAACTAGGACCGTTTTTAAAAACCGCATCAATTAGCGAAGATCGGACAGGCTTTATTCCTGCACGATATATTGGAGAGAAAAATCTAAGAACCATGTATGACATAATGTCTTACCTGGAAAAAAAATTTCAACCAAGTTTACTGATGTCAATCAACTATGAGAGGGTGTTTGATTCAATAAACTCGACATACATGCATGATGTACGAGTACTTAAAGCTGTAAAAGTATAGTTAGGAAAGCTGAAGAACTCAAAAAGAATGTATCTGCCCCAAATGAAAATGAAATGGAACCCACCCAAATATAAAAAATATAGGCATTTTGTTCACAGACGGTTGATAAAAAATGACAAAAATCAACATAGCAGGTAAACTTAAAGAAATTGAACGATTAGGCAGTTTGCAGTACTGAAGTCCATGATATTTTTAAAGCTCATATATACCTATGGATTCTCTCACAAATCTCCTCCCGAAAATGAAATAAAACGCAGCTTAAAAAACATTTTTGAACTTCTATGGAACAAAACAAATGACAAGATAAAAAGGAAATACACAGCACACACTGTCGAAAAATGGAGGTGTAGGTGTACTCATTAAACAAATACATGCAAGCTATGAAAATGACAAGGGTCAAAGTAAGCATGTCAAATCCAAACTGGAAAAAATTGGGTACTATGTGCCTGGAAACAGATTTATTGGATGTATTGGATGTATTCGAACCTACAAAATGTCTCGGTAAACAAATAAAAGAATTTTGGAAAGACGTCTTTACTTCCTATCTTAAAATTTGCAGATCATGTAATATTGAATAATTTGTATGAGGTATCAACAGAGCCGTTATCCTATGACAACTTTAAAGTTTCTGATAATGTCAATAATTCTAAGAATTGAATAGCTTAGCAGACAGTTTGGGTTAAAGATGTTATTAATGAACAGGGGTGTTTTTCTCCATCACAAAACATTTTCCAAAAGATATGACATCAAGGTAAACTATCTAGACTACGTGGGACGTATATCATCAATAAAAAGACATTTAAGAAGTGCAATATTGAAACAACAAACGATATAATCATAATCTACGAACAAAAAGCACTGCAAATCATATCGAGACAGACAGACACACAGACACAGACAGACAGACAGACAGACAGACAGACAGACAGACAGCCAGACAGACAGACAGAGAATCTAAGTCCTGCATATAATAAAATACAGAGAAAAACTCGAAGAGGGAGAGAAAAGAGAAGAAGAAGAATCTAAATCCTGCAAAAACTCGAAGAGAAAGAGAAAGAGAAGAAAAAGAAGAAAGAGCACACACATCGATTGAAATGCGTACTCCACGCACAG
>JADBJO010000076.1:592500-600000 GCA_016801955.1 Conus betulinus
AAAAAAAAAGAATCACCAGACGCTGTGCTGAGACTGGAGTCTCTGTGTGGTGCCCTTCAAAGAGACAATCAGCAACTGAAGCATGACGTGCAGTGGTTGACTAGCCAGTGCCAACTCCTTGAGCAATGCTGCAGTGAGTTATACCAGTGGAAAGACTCATTCATGAGAGATGTCAAAAAACATAGATGACCACATGGATAAACTAGAATCTTTCTCAAGACGCAACAACATTAGATTATTTTACGTCTTTGAAGGCCCCAATGAAGACAATTTAAAGTGCATTCGGAAGGTAGTACAACTACTGAACAGGTACTTTCCTTGCAAGTCATGGACCACTGACGACATCGAACGTGCGCACCGTCTTGGACCTAAAGCTGAAAGCCACAATAATCCACGTCCCATCATTGCACGTCTGTTCCGATGGCAGGACAACTGGCCATCCTTCAGGCCAAAGAGTGCAGAAGGGAGATGGCAAACGATTTGGGAATCCGAGTCGCCTCTGATCTAACAAACCGCCAGAGCCAGGCCATCCAAGCAGCAAAAAAGATGCAGGCAGACACGCCTATGTCTGGAAGGGCCGTCTGTACTACAAGAATGGATCTCAGAAAGGACAGAACAGAAGAGACCATAGAGGTCTCATTGCAGGGACAAATTCAACAAACCTTGCCCACAACCAGAGACGTGACATAGCTCACCAGAACAGAGAAGGCAGCAAAGCAGGCAGTCAACAGGAAAGCAGTGATCCTGCCGACAGGCCTACTCAGGATGATCTCTTTGAATGTCAACAACAGCCTGCAAGAGAAGCAGACGAGAGACCACCATGGACTTGGGATACGAACATATTCCCACTACTGAGCAACCCAGACGAAACGCACGCCTTGGTGTGACAAAGGAACAAGACATGAGGCCCCCCATCAAAAAGACCGAGAAGCCAGAGGCCATGAATCCAAACCGGTGCAATACAGCACTACACCAGAAGATTGTAAAAATCCACCAAGACAAATAATCAGACGCAGGATTCAGTACCGGTAGAGAGACTGAGTCATCCAAAGTCAAACAGCATCTCCCCAACAAGATACAGGAAAATAGTGGATGCACGGGGCATTAGGCTGGTACCAACCTCAAACAGCAGTGATGAGTCTCTGCTTGGAAGCCCTCCCCACAGTATTGAGGACAGAACCAACCATCCAGTCTTTGCTGACGCACAGCCAACACACCAGAGAGGACACACCCACTCCCAGTAAAGTACACAGCCACACGGTGTCCCCTGTGCCCTGCCCAGTCGATGGGACTAACCAGACTTGTGTAGAAGGAAATCTACCCAGCAATTCATCCCAGACAGCCAGTGATATAAGAGTAGCAACCGTACCCAAGGACCCCTCAGCGCAAGATGCTGTAAGTAAAATCCCCACTAGTCCAATATATCTTCAAAGTACACCAATGGCAAAGCACAAGTTTCAGATTTCACCAACGCCAGACAAGCCAACAGAAGAGGAACCCAGAAAGATAGCAGCCAAAGTTACGCTAAACAGCTTGCTGATCTTTGGACAGACGTCCAGAACGGTAGCAGCCAGACCTCTGTCAAACACAGCTTGCTGACCCGTGGACTGCTGTAGATGCTATGGAGAGTCAGTCTTCTGATTCCAGAACAGAGTTAGGAGACAAAAACAACACAGGCAGAGACCAGCAAGACGTGCAGGAGCAAGCCCAGCAAAGCTTCTCACTAGAGACTGAAACCCCTACAGCAAAAAGTAGGTTGACCAGAAGCAAAACTAGGGCAAAACAAGTTCAGGCAACACAACAGCAAGGAAGGCAACAGCACGTCACAGAGTTATTTCCACATGCCAAAACTAACTCCGCCCGAACGGAATCGGGAGCTCAGCCCTCCAACAACCTAGGGATACGACCCTGCCCATGTCATCAACCCTACCTCTGACGGCCAACCCAAACAACCGAACATACATGGTCACAATGTATCCTTTTTAACATATAACATAGAAGGACTAATACCATCTATCAGCCTGACATTAGACAATTCTTGTCAATTTATGATATTGTTTTTCTTACAGAAACCTTTTCATCCAGCTTTCCATCTCAGTTATTTCCTGCTTTTGATGTGTTTGTCTCCCCAGGAGTGATTGTATCAGACAGCACCACAGCTCGCCTCTCTGGCGGTGCTGTCATGTTAGTAAAGAAAATGTATTCTAGTTTAGTTCAACAAATTCAAGTTGAATACGACAGCTGCATCGTGCTCAAGATTTCAAAGCTTCTGCCAAATTCACGAAACGAATGTGTATTGATAGGTATGTATGTTCCCTGCCCATAGCGTCTATTATCTTGACACAGACATCGAGAATGGAATTGACTTACTAGAGCAGTGTATACTTGATGTTTATGAATTGATTGGGGAATGTCCCCTTATGCTCATGGGTGATTTCAATGCTAGGACTGCTGATGCAAACGCAAAAGAGCTTTCTTTGCCATATGATGTTAATGATGATGATAAGGATGACGAAAATTTACTGCCTGAAAAGGAGTACCAACGGGAATCGAAGGACTCTTCAACAAACGACTTCGGTCGTTGTCTACTTTTGTTATGCGAACAATTTTCTCTTGTTATATTGAATGGTCTCTTACCAGGAGACCGTTGTGGGGCATATACATACATTGCTCACAATGGATCAAGTGTGATCGATTATTTCTTATTTTTCTCGGTCTATCTTTGAATATGCCTCATGTTTACAAGTTATCTCAAGAATTGAATCCAAGCATATGCCCGTGAAACTAACCCTTACTGTTCAAAAGCAGCTGGTAAAAACCTGTGAAAAGTTAGAAAAAACTATTATTGAAAAGTATGTTTGGAATCAAGAGCTTGAGAATGAATATAGGCAAGCATTGTTATCAAAAGAAATTTCATTATTTTCACACAAGCAGCTGAATTGATTAACATTGATATCAATGCAGCCGTAGAAAAAATTTTTAACAGGTATTGCTGAGGCTGGGCAGTGCATGAAAGAAAAAGATAGTATTGGGGAAAACAAGTAATTGTACTTGGTTCGATAAGGAATGCAGGGATAAACGAACAGTACTTCGTCAGTCCCTGAGAAATTTGAATAAATGTGTGGATTCATACAATGCAGACGTACTTAGGGGCGAATACGCCACTATGAGAAAGGATTACAAATCATTTATAAAAACTAAACAGATAGAAGATAAACAAAATGTTCTTGTAACGCTTGAATGCAATAGTACTGATCCTAAAACATTTTGGGGTACTATAAAAAAGACGTATAAACAATACATTATCAACCTGTACTATTTCAAGTGAAGATTGGTATGACCATTTTGAAAAAGTATTTAATGACGCATCTGCAGAGAATGATAAATTATTAGATTGTAATAGTTTATTTTCTAACGAAGTTTTTGATACTCAATCTGTAACTGTTTGTGAAACAGATGGTTCCATTTTAGATTTAGAAATATCAGAACTAGAAGTATATAATGCCATGAAAGCACAAAAGAATGGGAAAGCACCAGGACCAGATGGCTTCAGCAGTGAGTTTTTATAAAAACTCTTCTCCTCAGGTCATTTTGTTCCTGACTAAGCTCTTCAACAAACTTTTGGATTCAGGTTTATTTCCCCAAAATTGGTCAGAATCAGTTATACAGCCACAGCCATTACAAAAAAAAGGAGACATTAATTCCCTGACAACTACAGGGGTATTTCACTGTTGAATATCAGCAGCAAAATGTACACATTCATACTTAATAAGAGATTGACAAATTGGGCAGAGGACAATATTTGTTAAGTGAAGCGCAGGCAGGGTTTAGAAAGAATTACGGTACAGTCGATCACATATTTTATTTACTATTTGCACTAGTTCAGAAGCAATTTTCAACTAACAAAACAAAATTATATGCAGCTTTCATTGATTTTAGGAAAGCCTTTGATCTCATAGACAGAAACCATCTTTGGCTTATACTCCCACAAAAATGGTATCAAAGGGAAAATGTTCAAAGCTATTCAAAGTATGTATGAAATATAGTTAAAGCTAGGGTCAGAACTAACGGTGGTCTTACAGAAACATTTATGTGTCCTAGAGGATTGAAACAAGGCGATAACTGTAGTCCTATTTTATTTGCTTTTTTTTATCAATGAGCTTGCAAATGATATAACACAGCATGGTAGACATGGGGTACGATTGCACCTGATTTGATGCAGATTTCTGGTTTTTATTTGCTGATGATGTTGTCCTCCTTTCTACCACTGTTATCGGGCTCCAGAACCAACTGAACATTCTAAAAAGTACGGCAGATAGACTAGGTCTTACAGTTAATAATGAAAAAATCAAAAATAGTAGTGTTTAGGAAAGGTGGTTACCTTGCTGCAAAGAGAAAAATGGTTCTATGGAAATGTTAAAATGGAAGTGGTAAATCAATATAAGTATTTGGGAATATTTTTCTCCACAGGGTTAACATTTTCTTACTCATTAGAAGATTTGGCTCGTAAAGCAAAAAAAAAATGTGTTTCCAGTATCTTTAGATTCCTCTGGTCTATAGGCGAAAATTCTCCTAAGATTTTCTTTAAGATATTTGACACTCAAGTACAACCTATTCTGACATATGGTGCAGAAATTTGGGGGTTGACTGCAGATCACACCCCCATTGAGAGAGAGTACATCTTCTTGCCATAAAACGTTTATTGAATATCAGCATACAAACACCTAATACACTTGCATATTATGAAGCTAACAGATATCCACTTTACATACAAACATTTACTAAAACTATTAAGCACTGGTTAAGACTAACAAAAATGGAGGAATATCGTATTCCAAGGAAATCATACAAAATGCTATACACAATGCACTGTCAAGGTAAGACAAATTGGGTAAGCAAGGTTTGCATACACATGTTTAGGTATGGGTTTGGATTTGTGTGGGAGAATCAAGGAGTAGAAAATGTAAAATCATTTATATCCATTTTTAAGCAAAGGCTTTATGACTGTCGTCTCCAAGATCTAGACGCTTTGTTACAATCCAAAGCAAGATACGAACTTTATTCCACATTTAGTCAACTACAAAGTATTCCTGGCTATCTAGTGGAGATAAAAAAATCAAGCACTTAGAAAACACCTAACCAGACTTCGGCTTGGTGTTTCCCAACTTAAACCTCACAGGTTCAGACATTCGAGAAGCCAAGAAAGCATGGACATGCCCATTTTGTCCCAACGAACTTGAAACAGAACTTCACTTTACATTAGTTTGTCCCAAGTATAAACTATTGCGGAGAGATATATTCCTTCCTTCAAATATTATATACATCCAAATTCTTTCAAACTTACTTTATTACTATCAAATTCAAGGATGTGTGTGCCACTGGCTCTATTCCTGTCCAAATCATTTAAACTAAGAAATCAGAAACCACCAAATAACTGAGTTTATTTTGAAAATCAAATTACTACTATATATGTTGTGTTTGAAAGTTTGCTTTGTTGTAGGAAGCCTCTTCGGGGTCATGGACGAATGACTTGTTTAATTGTGGCTACTTTGGTGTCACGGGATGAATGGGACTGGGATTGAGTAAGAAGAGAGAGAAAAATGAAGAACATGGGGGGGGGGGGGGGGGGGGGGGGGGGGGGGGAGGAAGAGACAGAGGGAAAAGGACGAGAACAAGAGGAACAAGAGGAAAAGGACAATAACACCGAACAGTGCAATACTACTGCCGACATTTAAGGGGCCGCAACTCATTGGCTTTGTATGTGAAGGGGGGGGGGGGGGGGGGGGGGGGGGGGGGGGGGGGGGGGGGGGGGGGGGGGGGGGGGGGAGGGGGGGATGATGATGATGAATTTCCTTGTTTATTCGTGATTATTTTGGGGATACCGGAATCAAACTGAGCCTTAGGGGCAGACATGGGCAGAATGGTCTTCGAAAAAAGTTTTGCGGGTTTTGACATTTCAAGTGTATGTTTCTCTCTCTCTCGATCAACTACTCTCTCTCTGTCTCTCAGTCTCTCTGCCTCTATGTCTCTCTGTCTCTCTGTCTGTCTGTCTGTCTGTCTGTCTGTCTGTCTGTCTGTCTCTCTCTCTCTCTCTCTCTCTCTCTCTCTCTCTCTCTCTCTCTCTCTCCGAAAGAAGCTTAAAACCTGATAGAAGAAGACTGGCCTTTATCTCTCTGGTCTCCGTGTGTAACTCCGTGCCAGTCTGCCTCTCTCTGTCTGCTATTTCACCAGGGTAGTTGTTGTTGTTGTTGTTGTTGATGATAATGTTGTTGTTCTTGTTGCTGTCGACGTCATTGTCCGAAATTAAGTATACAAAATTCCGAAATTAAATACATCGTAGATTTGTTTTGTATATCTTTTAATTAATTCCGTACAAAGATGCCACGTTAATTTCATACAGGCCTCCCTCTTTGGTTTCTTTGAAACCATCTTTATTTGTCTGAAAATGACATTTTAATTTCACTATATTTACAGTATACAATGACATCCATACCCGAAGCTTCATGCAATCAAAGTACAAACCAATGATCAAAGGAACAACAGCCAAAGTAACAAAATAAACAAGTGAAAGAAAATCATGAAAATAGTGGAAAAAAAGGGTTATAAGCTTTCATTTCGCAACAGTAACAGTAAAAAGCAAGATACACACCTGATGTTTCACGCAATAAAAAGTAAACAAATCAATAATGAAAGGAGCAAACGCAAAGAAAAATGAACAGGGCAAAAAATGTCGGAAAGGGAGTGATTTGACCTCCCCACTCCCCTGGACATTAGACCATGTCACCAAAGAAGTTATGCACAAAAGAATCACCATGCTACCAAAGAATTTATGCACGAAAGAATCGCCATGTTACCAAAGAAGTTATGCACAAAAGAATCATCATGTCACCAAAGAAGTTATGCACAAAAGAATCACCGGGTCACAAAAGAAGTTATGCGCAAAGAATCACCAGGTCACCAAAGATGTTATGCGCAAAAGAATCAACACGTCACCAAAGAAGTTATGCACAAAAAGAATCGCCAGGTCACCAAAGAAGTTATGCACAGAAGAATCACCATGTCACCAAAGATGTTATGCGCAAAAGAGTCACCGTGTCGCCGATGAAGCAGTGCGCAGAACAATCGAGGCAGTCACTGGTCCCTTTGATGACCTGCTGAACACAGTCATGAAACGAAACGGAAATGAAATGGTCACGTTTTGTGATCAGCTAGCCTCGCAAAAAACTATCTTGCAGGGCCACTTACCAGGTACCAGATGAAAGGGAAGAAAGGAAGAAAAAGAAGTCGGAAGACTACAATCAGGAGTGAACAGGTCTGATTTTGCGCTACGGATACGGACATTTTATTACATAGGCCACGGCCCGTTATGAAAGGGGTAATATGAACAAATATTTTCAAAGAAGAAACAAGAACAAATAAATCAAAGATCCATCAATGTGCAACAGGTAAATATGAACAAATATTTTTAAAAGACGAAACAAGAACAAATAAATCAAAGAT
>JADBJO010000076.1:610000-622500 GCA_016801955.1 Conus betulinus
CCTCGTCTGATGTCTGTTTAACACACCGCACTCACCTCGTCTGATGTCTGTTTAACACACCCATACTTATCATGTCTGAAGTCTGTTTAACACACCCTGTAGTCATCGTCTGATGTCTGTTTAAACACACCCTACCCTCCTCGTCTGATGTCTGTTTAACACACCCTACCCTCCTCGTCTGATGTCTGTTTAACACACCCTACTCTCCTCGTCTGATGTCTGTTTAACACACCCTACCCTCCTCGTCTGATGTCTTTTTAACACACCCTACCCTCCTCGTCTGATGTCTGTTAACACACTCTGCTTACCTCGTCTGATGTCTGTTTAACACACCCTACCCTCCTCGTCTGATGTCTGTTTAACACACCCTGTCCTCCTCGTCTGATGTCTGTTTAACACACCCTACCCTTCTCGTCTGATGTCTGTTTAACACACCCTACTCTCCTCGCCTGATGTCTGTTTTAACACACCCTACTCTCCTCGTCTGATGTCTGTTTAACACACCCTACCCTCCTCGTCTGATGTCTGTTTAACACACCCTACTCTCCTCGTCTGATGTCTGTTTAACACACCGCACTCACCTCGTCTGATGTCTGTTTAACACACCCATACTTATCATGTCTGAAGTCTGTTTAAACACACCCTGTAGTCATCGTCTGATGTCTGTTTAAACACACCCTACCCTTCTCGTCTGATGTCTGTTTAACACACCCTGTATTCCTCGTCTGATGTCCGTGTAAGACACCCTACCCTCCCCGTCTGATGTATGTTTAACACATCCTTCCTGGTCTAATGTCTGTTCATCCCCCCCCCCCCCCCCCCCCTTGTCTGATGCCTGTTTAAACACTGTACAATTGTGATGTCTAATTAGCATCCTCCTCTCCTAGTCTCCTACCTCATCTGATGTCTGTCCGAACTGTCTCTCCTCATCTGAAGTTATTTTCCACAACTGGGCAGTGTGTGTGGTGTTCCCCTCAACCCGTTTCTAGCGGCTGCTGCTGTGGTCTTAAAAGCCCTTACTCTACGTTCACGATGAACCATGCAGTATCAGAACCTCTTCCTAGCGGATTATTCAATGTGTTTTCCTTTTTAAACTCATTTTTTGACTCATCAGATTTTTCATGTTGGAAAACAATGGATCAGTCCCATGAGATCCTTTAGGAGATCGCAAAATCTCCTTTTGGGACTTCCTAAGACTTTACAGCTTCATCTCAGCAGCTGTATGACAGAGTTAAAAAGGAAATCACCCCATTTGCGTTTTGTGGGTCTGGGGGTCTTCTAGGATTGGTTGGAATATTCTGGATTTATCTTCATGGTGGGCTTTGATTTATTAGATTTACTCATTAGACTCATGTTAGAACATACTGATTCTCAGGAGGAAAATCAACTTAGTACAGTCCAAAGTCACTCTGGGGAATCTTTCCAAAATGTCACATGATAACCATTTTCCATCTACATAATGAACCATTTCTTATGATTAAGATAAATCGTTATCGGGTACTATGAAAATGACTTGGTTAACAAGCGAAAGGGTGGGCCCTGCCAAGTCGATGTCCACATGTTGAAAAGTTGGAATCTGACGCCTTTACTTATTTTATTTCACATGATTTGAAGAACAGCCTTGAGGACATGCTATGGGCGTGTCCTCTCCAGGCAATCTAAGCGACAATGGCGGACAGCAGCTTTCCTCCAGATCAAATTGTTTGCCAACAAACAAAATGGGTGACGTAGCAAAGGCGGGTAGAGGGGCGGGGAGAGGTAGAGGGGGGGGGTGGAGGAAGGGTAGGTAAGATCGCATTGATCTCCCAGATTTTATTGATGTTGTGAAGGAAGAGAGAAATGAAGGCTGGATATCTCTTGGGGGGCATACCACGGTCACTGCTGGCCATCACTGAAATATATATATTCATTGCAGCAACATATCACAGAGGCACAGATGGAGATCAGCTTTAGATATGACAAAACGCAGGTCATTTTGAAATACTTTCGGAACACAGAACTTGTTTTGGGACATAGCAGTTACCCCGTGATATTTAGGATCTACCCGCATAGTGTCACTTCGGTATATTTGGTAATTCTACACTTTTGTTTTTTTTCCTGTATACTTTCCTTGCCCCGTCCCCTTCTCCACCCTCCCCGGTGGTATTAATCCCACTCAGCTTATTCCAGCTTCGATTTTTCACATCCACATCCATCTTATTGTGATGTAGTTCAAACACCATAGTTCACAAAGAGCATCATTATCAGCACATCGTGACGAGGTAACCCGCCGGTGAAGACACTGCTCAGCTGCTGAATCATTTCCATAGTGTTGAGCGGTGCTCTTCGGATTCAGCATACTCAGAATGCCACCTACTAAGTCCTTTATGGGCCATAACTATTGTTTAATCACAGAGCCAGCGTCAATGATGCGCCCAGACCCTCTCGAGTATAAAATGATGCCCACACACCACATTCCCCCATGAACCTGTCGATACCAACAAACATGGTCACGAACTCACCACGGCAATGGACAGGGTGTGCAAATGGAAATTTTATGTCAGCACGACAGCAGGGCGATGGAGAGCCACAGAATGTGATCTAGTTCATGATGGCCAATGCGGCGGAGAATGGTGAAGATGAAGCAGCAGAGTTTCTGACTGGTATGAGACTACACAGCTTGCTCCCTTTGTAATACATCCCAGCATCGATCTCTGAATCCCATGAAATATGGGCAAATCTCTCAGAGCTGCATCTATTAAAATGGATGATTCTTGACTATACGGCTCCAGTCTTCCCATTTTAGCCCATAGCTCACTCACTATGGCTAGGAGCCAGCCACCATCGACACGTCCCCCAAATACATACTTGTAACAGGACTTGACCCACTACCTACAAGCCCTCAAGCCCGCCTCACTAACCACTACACCACGACGTCTGGTCATCACACGTATTTTGGGGGAAATCTCAGCGTCATCGGTGGAGATCTTTGGAGGGAATGCGGGGTAAAACAGCGGGAAAGAAGCCAGGCTATTCCGATAACATGGACCTTCTCCGGGAGTTCTCTGCAACAATCAGGCGGAGCGGGCTCATGAACGTTGAAACGCCGGAAAACGAATAACATGGACAGGAGTAAAGGCAGTTGAGGAGTAAGAAGAGAAGGACCAGGGGAAAAAAGAAGTAGACGAATTGGGAAAGTTGAGGTAGAAGGGAGAATAAACACGGCAAATACAAAGAAGGAAAAAAAAAGAAAGAAAGAATTAAAACAAGAAAGACAACAACGACGACCACGAAAAAGAGAAAAAAAAAAGAAGAATTAGAAGATCAATATGGGAGACGACTGAACGGAATGAGATGACACGATGTTCTGAAATCTTTGTCGGTATCATTTACGAAATATTCCAGAGTGCCTATCTAGCAAACACGGAGTTGTCTCCTTCTCTATCCAGGCCACCACTATCACCCGTTATATGTTCTCATCAGGATTAACGAAGAAAAAAAAATGCTTCTCGTTCCGTTAGTGAGCAAGATGGCGGCTGAAAAGACCGGACGACTGCTGGCTGTTCCACTTCCTGTCGAGACGGCGGCAAGGGGAGGGAATGCAGCTGGCCTGAATTTGTTGCCATTGATGAACTTGAGTGGTGGTCATCGTGATTGGCATCGGTTGGTTGTCGGCTTCTGGTTCTGTTATTTTGGGTCACTGGGTCACACACACACACACACACACACACACACACACACACACACACACACACACACACACACACACACACACACTCTCTCTCTCTCTCTCTCTCTCTCTCTCTCTCTCTCTCTCTTCCACCCACACACACACACACACACACACACACACACACACACACACACACACACACAGCGCGCACGGACACACACACACACACACACACACACACACACACACACACACACACACACACACACACACATATTAGATCGTGTTCGTGCCTGCGCGTATATGCGTGTTACCTACAAGCATTCGTAGGCGTATATATGGGGGTTAGGTGATTTTCATGAGCAGTGTCGTTGAACTTCCTTCGTGTGGACATAATTACACTCGGTAGTTGGAGTTCATTGGTGTGGACAGATTCTAGAGCATTGCTGAAAATTTTTAGTTTTGAGAGATCTTGGAGTGTCGTCGTTGGAAATCTTTGATCTAGACAGATTTCCTAGCATTGTTGATGCAGTCTTTGGCGTGGACAGATTTTCGAGCACAGTTGTTGGAAAGCTTTAATGTGGACAAATTTTCGAGCACTATTGTTGGAAATCTTTGGTGGTGTGGGCAGATTTTCGAGCACCGTCTCTGAAATCTTTGGTGGACAGATTTTGAGCTTTGGCTTCGGAAATATTTTGTGTGAACAGATTTTTGAGCAGTGTCGTTGGAAATGTTTGGTGTGGACAGACTTTGAGGATTTTTGTTGGAAATGTTTGGTGTGGACATAGTTTTTTGAGATTTGTGGTTGGACATTTTTGGTGTAGACAGATCTTGGAGCACTGTCGTAAGAAATCTTTGGTGTGAAGAGATTTTCGAGCATTGCTGTTGGGAAGCTTTGGTGTGGACCGGTTATTTAGCAATGTTGTTGGAAAGTTTTGTTGTGGGCAGATCTTTGAGTAGTGTTGTTGGAAATGTTTTTGGTGTGGAGAGATGTTGACAATCTTTGGTGTGGACAGTTTTTGAGTACTGTCATTCGAAATCTTTGATGCGGACAGATTTTTAGCACTGCCGTTTGATACCTTCGGGGTGGACATGATATGGAGCATTATAGTTGGAAATCTTTGGTGTGCGGACAGATCCACGGACACTGTCGTCCGACGTGAGATGTATGAACAAATTCATGGGCACTGCAACGGTGCGGAAATACTGTCAACGCTCTCTACAAGGGACGCTCATCCGGCGCAGCCTCTAGAGCAGTGGAGTCAATGTGTGGTGCCTTGTTTAGGTTGGATGCCGAGAGGCAGCACTGAATTCCACCGCGCTGAATCAGGATCAGTGAGTCCGTGGTCCTGATGGTTGGACGATCTGCTATTGAAAGCTGCCCTGGTGGGTAAATGATTGACGGTCTGACATTGACAGCTGTCCTGGTGGGTAATGATTGACGATCTGACATTGACAGCTGCCCTGGTGGGTAATGATTGACGATCTGAGATTGACAACTGTCCTGGTGTGTAATGATTGACGATCTGACATTGACAGCTGTCCTGGTGGGTAACGATTGACGATCCGAGATTGACAACTGTTCTGGTGGGTAATGATTGACGATCTGGTATTGGCAACTGCCCTGGTGGGTAATGATTGACGATTTGACATTGACAACTGTCCTGATGTGTAAGGATTGACGACCTGATACTGACAGCTTCCTGTAGAATTCTGGTGCTGCTTCAGCGACAGAGGACTTTGGGTGTAGCTGTGCAACTCATAGTACTACAAAATACGGAACAGCCAACAAATACGTTTCTGTGACATTCAAGGTGTTTTTATGTGGAGAAAAAAGAAAACGACGAATGCCAACCTTTCGGTTTCCAGAGCATGAGCTCTTTTCGTCACATGATAACACCAGATTTGTCATTACAAAAAAATCACTACACTGGCATCGCTGAAGCATGCCGTACTAGTTTTGCACCAAGACTCTGACGTAGTATGGAACTTTACTGTCTTTCACTTTCTTTCTTTGCTACTTGTCACTGGCAACTCTAAGGGCATGTGATGTATCTTCTTGAAAATAATTAACGTGAGGATGTCCTGCTTATTACTAGCGTTAGTATTGATTTGAAGAAGCAACAGTTTGATGGAATTCTTTATTGTATATCTGTTGCAGATAGGTTCATCTTCGATATCACTGAATAACCCAGAAAGTGTTTAACCTGTACACGCTATACCAGTCTGCCCATGAGATCGAGGTGAGTGACGACAGTTTATACTGTTTCAAAACCTAGCAGCCTGCAACTCTCCTGGGCAACAAAAAGTGGAGCACTGAAACTCTTTGAGATTTTAATCACACGATAACCAGTCTGCGATATCACTGAATGACCCCAGAGAAGTGTTTAGTACTGTACACGCCTTACCAGAGAGACTGCCCATGAGTCTCGAGGATGAGTGAGAGACAGGTTATATACTGTTCAGGAAGAGAGATAGCAACTGAGAGAGAGGTCTCGAGAGGAGAGAACTCTCCTGGCCAATAGGCAGCTTTGAGGATTTATAATCACAGAAACTCAGATGGACGGAGACAACCAGGGAGAGGGAGAGAGGGTGGAGGAGAGGTGGAGGATGAGGAGAGAGGGAGAGAGAGAGAGACGAGAGGAAGAGAGAGAGAGAGGAGAGAGCGAGAGAGAGAGGTATGCTCAAAATGCACACGTGGCTCATGAATATTTTGAAAAAGAAATCAATAGTTTTGTTTTATAATCATCATTTTATGAAGACAATGAGTTTTAAACGTGGAATGCAATAACAAAATTCACATGTAAGCGAAGCAGAGTAATTCTTTTTAGGAAAATCAGAGAGGAGAGAGAGAGAGAGAGGACAGAGCGGAGAGAGAGGAGAGAGACAGGCAGACAGACAGACAGACGAGAGAGAGAGGCAGAGGAGAGACGAGAGAGAGAGAGAGAGAGAGAGAGAGAGAGAGAGAGAGAGAGGAGAGAGAGAGGAGAGAGAGAGAGAGATACGGACCAGAACAGATTGAACTAAGATTAATGTCATGTCACACATAACCAATTTTGCAGGAAGCTAGCCGTTTGTCAAGACAGATAAAATGGAGTCAGATTTGAGATATATCACCACAAAATGACACACAGACATCAAAGAGGGGTTATGTGGACAGCTTGGTGGGTGGTGCTGAGGTGGGTAGGTGATGGGTGATGGTGGTGAGGGAACCTGATGGCCAAAGAGCCTTTGTTTAAAGGTAATTAACAGAAGTGAAACTGTTACGAAAGGAACATAATTTATGCACAAATGTACACTGGACATCAAGGCAATAAACAATATCTTTAATCTTTGAGAGAGAGAGAGAGAGAGAGAGAGAGAGAGAGAGAGAGAGAGAGAGAGAGAGAGAGAGAGAGAGAGAGAGAGAGAGAGAGAGAGAGGCAGAGAGGCGGGATGGAACCGAGTTTGATATCATTTCACGTGTAATATATATCTCAGAAGTGTAGTCGTAAATCAAGACAAACAATCGATGCAGGATGTTAGAAATTCTTTTACATTTGTGGACGCTTTGTAATCACAGATGATATTATTATGTTTTCTTAGCAACAAGAGTATTGTGTTCACTGTAGAGCAGGTGATCATAACAGCCTTTTATCATCAACTTTTCAAAATCACCCAGAACTACTCTCCATATGCGTGGTTCAATCAATCAAAAATCTTCAGTACAGATTTGAATGGGTGTGTATATCATACAACATGTATTTGAGCACATGAATGCAAAGCAACATTGTAAAAAAAAAAAAATAATTGCTGTTATTAACATGTCATCAGAGGGACACTGGAAACGTTGTTTTGGCATCCTTTTATAACAAACTCGTTGCATCTCAGGACATTCGTACATTCCACAAAAACACTATCCTATCATTCATGAAAAGAAATGACAACAAAAGCAGTTTATCAGTCTACAGTGACACTGGAAGCTGCTTTATGCTGCTTTCACGTGTTTACTGGAGTGGCGCAAGGTATGGACGTTGCTGCTTCCCATACGGAAACTGGATCAAAATCAAGATAAACCAAAACGTCTGAAAAAAAAAAACCGTTTTCACCTAAAAAAAATTATATAGCAGTTTTCTTGAACACTGAAACTCTTCCGCTCTCCACCCCCAACCCTCCCAGCACGCGAAATGAACATATATATGCTTTGACGTTGCAGAATTTAACTGTGAATTATTTGAACGTGTACACTTACAAAGCATATTTTGTATTTTGGGGAAAAAAAATCATGATTTTTCTTGGTACGCTTCAAAGAGACGTTGCTGTTATTCGTAACAGAAAATTGAACACCAATCTCGGTACATGTATGGTGCTACATCAGGCACATAGCTAGCTGATAGTCCGTTGATTTTGTTCTAAACAATTACATGTTTTTATTTTGGATTTTATGAGAGAGAGAGAAAGCGCGATCTTCTCGTCCGTGTGTGTGCGCGCACTCGTGCTCATTTTCGAACTAGCTCCCAAAGGTGTGACATCATTTGCACGTATATCCCAACATATACATTATTTAAAGATAGGTCTAAGGAATGCATTTTTTTTTGCCAGTGCAAACCATGTAAACTCGTACTACCTGTCACATTTGGAGAATACGCCACCCCTCCCCCCCCCAAAAAAAAAAAAAAAAAAAAAAAAAACCCCTGTGGAGAGAGCACCGGCAAATTGTGTAATATGTCCACGAACCCCCACATGAAAAGACCTCCATTACTCAGGGTTGACAAACACCGGACCTCTTTGCACATCACAGTCGTGGTGGAGATATAAAGTATGCTGCTGACATACTCCAAAGTAAGTTATGGGGCAGAGGAGCTATCGCTTTAGATACCTTGAACATCAGAGTTTTGAATGTTTCGTGACCATTAAAAAAAAAACAAAAAAAAGCCAGTCCCATGAAATGTACCTTCATCTCTGAAGCAGACAAGAATAATGATCGAAATCACAAGCTCTATATGCACATGTTTTATGGAGTGAAATTTCTCTGTCTATGACAAAAAAAAAATATATATAATATTTGGTGCATGAAAAAGGTAACATAGGCTAACAATTTCTCCATCGTTAGAATACTGATTTAGCTAAGTCACGACAGAGAAAAAAAAACGAGTGTGGAATATTAAATTGCCAGATAATTAAAAATGTTAAGTCCTTTCCTCACATATTGTGAAAACCATTGTAGATCATTTCGATCACAGAGTTATGCATATTGTCTATTCGAAGCTTTGCGTCAGAGAGACTATGTGTATCTGTGCTCCCTTGGCACTAAACAGAGATACACCACAGTATATAACTCCATGGTATTCTCATCACCAAGGGATCAAAAACGGAGTCCAACAACACCCCAAAGCAGCCAGTGAAAGGTAGTTTTTTAGTAAAATGAACAGAAGGTATGGCAGAGAAATAAGTTGCTGAAAAACTAAAGTCATCTATAACATTTTAAGGAAACAGTTTTAACCTATGCTTGAGAATCCATTTAACGATGCATGGGAGATCAAAAAGTGTCAAGATACACATATACATATAAATGTCAATATATATATATATATATATATATATATATATATATATCTCATGCTGTACGTTTATTGATAATATAGACATACATGGTAACTTGAAGTCTTGTGTTTGAGTGCCAGCATGCGCAATGTAACCAAAACGTGAGTCGCTTTATGAATGAAGAATACTTTTGTTATATTCAGTCTATGGTTTTGACTAATGCACCAGATGCTTTCTTCATTATTTCAATTTACAAATTTCAGTTTACACTGCATTATATGTTATATGTTTGAAGAGGAAAAAGAAAAACAGAAATATTTTTGATTGTCCTCAGTCTATGGTTTTGTCTGGTGAATTTTTTTTTTTCTGAATAATTTCGTCTATAAAGTTCAGTTTACATTGCTTGTATATTACAAAAAAAAAGACCATTGAAATAAGGTTATAATGTACATGTTCATGAATTTCACATAAACAAAAATAGACAACTCTTTGTTTATGTACTAGACGCTGGATAAAATACTTCCAAGTGTTTTTCTTTGTCAGAGTATAATGATTTGAAATGAATAGAGAAGTGTGTGTGTGTGTGTGTGTGTGTGTGTGTGTGTGTGTGTGTGTGTGTGTGTGTGTGCAAAAATAGGAGCTGCTATTGAAAATTCACAACGAACGATTCACATCGTTGTCGGTCCACTTATGACATTCTGCAGAAAGAGGCTGCTTTTTGTTTCTCTCTCTCTCTCTCTCTCTCTCTCTCTCTCTCTCTCTCTCTCTCTCTCTCTCTCTCTCTCTGTCTCTGTCTCTCTCTCTCTCTCTCTGTCTCGGTCTCTCTCTCTCTCCTCTCTCTCTCTCTCTCTCTCTCTCTCTCTGTGTCACAAGAGCTGTTCATCGCATGACAGTAAACTACCGAAGTGTCAAGACTCCCTCTTTTCACACACACACACACACACACACACACACACACACACACACACACACACACACACACACACACACACACGCACCACACACACACGCACACACACACACACACACACACACACACTCACACACACACATACACACACACACACACACACACACACACACACACACTCACCACACACACTCTACACACACACTCACTCTCACACACACACACACACACACACACACACACACAGTCACTCACACACACACACTCTCTCACTCTCTCACTCTCACTCTCACTCTCTCCTCACACATTCACACACACTCTCACACACACACATGCGTGCGCGCGCGCACCGCCACTCCCCCGCCCCCCCCCCCCCCCCCCACACACACAAGGGCTGTTAAGCTAATGACAGTAATTATCAGTGTCAACTCTCTCTCTCTCTCTCTCTCTCTCTCTCTCTCTCTCTCTCTCTCTCTCTCTCTCTCTCTCTCTCTGTGACAACAGATGGGGGAGGAAAATAGAAGCCAGCGACGTCGTTGAGCGTGTCAGCAAGCAGAAGAAGGACAGGAGAAGGAAATTAAGCGAGGAAATTGCAGGACAGGTCTGTGGCATAATTTGCAGGCTGCCGCTGTCCCGGACTGACCGTCGTCGTAGACCGGATTTCGTGACAAGGGCCGTCACTCTCTCGCACTCCCCTAACCTCCGCTAATTGCACCCCCTCAGCTAAGCCGTTCTACCCTCCTTTTCCTCCATCCCACTGGCCTCAGCCACCACCGCCACCCCCTTCCATACTATAATTACCATCTGAAACAGAAAACCAAAACAACAGCCACAAAAACAAGCACCACTTCAATCGTCCCTAGCCTCCAATATGCGCAGCCTCGATTGACGCCATTAGGTTTCTCTCCCTTTGCGTTAGCTCAGCAGGACTCTCTCTCTCTCTCTCTCTCTCTCTCTTCTCTCTCTCTCTCTCTCTCTCTCTCTCTCTCTCGTCTGTCTCTCGCGTGCGTGCGTGCGTGCGTGCGTGTGTGGGGTGCGTGCATGCGTGCGTGCGCGTGTGTGTGTGTGTGTGTGTGAGTGTGAGTGTGTGTGTGTGTGTGTGTGTGTGTGTGTGTGTTCCCGCTACGTGTCAGATTGACTTGAAAAGACAGAAGAAAAGTATACTTACATAAGAATTAGCTTGCAGGAAAGTCAACACCACTGAAACACGCTTCAATATGTACCATGGACACGAAACGGGTTGCGTTTCTCACTCATTTTCATGAAGACAGAAAAGCTGAGAAAGTGTCCGCTTGCGAAAGCGAGGGGGGGGGGGGGGGGGGGGGGGGGGGGGGGGGGGGGGGGGGGGGGGGGGGGGGGGGGGGGGGGGGGGGGGCACGATGGCCAAATGAGCGTTTGGAAGGAGACAGAACACTGAAGTGTGCACAGGATACCTCTGGTCTTCAAACGGCGCACTTTTTCTACGGTTATTCAGCCATTGTAAGGTTTTCATCGACATCATGACATAGTTTGCGGATATAAATGCTGACAAACCTACATTCGAAAAGAAATTTTACACTGAGCCAGTAAATGATAAACATTAAAGGCAGCTTTTGCTGAAACAGGTACAGACAAACAACAGGCACAGACACACATGTTCAAATCAATGCGGTGTGCGGTACCCATTTATCTAGCACAAATGCAGACATGAGTGGCACAGAACACATGAGGAAACGTCCCTAACTTTGCATCTGGAAGCACAGAACTAAGCGAAGAGTAGGATAGAATCAGTATCTGTGTCTGTCGATGTATCTTCTTTTTTATATCAAAGAGTATCCCCCCCCTCCCCCCCCCCCTCCCCCCCCCCCCCCCCCCCCCCCCTGAAATTAGAATTATGATATGTTGACATTCATATAGAGGTATTTATTGAAACTCATTCTAAAAATGACGTACAACAGGGACAAGCATAAAGCAAACCATCAATGATCTGTTCTGCAGCACCGCAGGTAGTGCCGAAGGAAGAGTTTCATTAGACTGCATAAGAACATGGTAATGGTAGTGTTGCTTATAGCCCAGCCGACCGCAAAGAGCCACATCAGGGCTGTCACAGTGTTGAAGACAACTCGCAAGTCATGAAAAAAAACAAACAAAAAACAAATCCTATTCACACAAATCTTTGAAACCCACCTTCCAAAAATTCACCAGAAATTTTGTTATAAATCTTTCCTCCGTAAAAATCTTAGATCAGATGAGAAAAGTTAATCTCACAAATATTACAAATGATTTTCACCCAAATCCAACAAATGTCTACTCCTATATCAACATAAAAAAAATTAAACATTGATTGAGTGAATTTGAAATAAGGTTGTGATTTCTTAAGTTCTAATGATCACATCTGTAAGGAATACATATGTTTATCCATCTTTTCCCTCATTT
>JADBJO010000076.1:627500-637500 GCA_016801955.1 Conus betulinus
TCCGGTCTGACCCGACAGTAGTAGATCATGTGATTTTGAAGTACAAAGTGGATGAAAGGAAGAGACCAATATGCGTAGATGAGCCTGAACGACGGATTTAAGGTCAGCTTCACCATACCACAACAAACACGACAAAAAAAAAACAAAAATCGTCGAAATTAGACATAAAAATTAATGATCACGTTTTGTAAGCAAAGGCTCTTATGGGCGTGTCTCCCGCACCTCAAGCTCATATAGATATCTTTTCCGGACCACTTGTCTAATTAACTGATAGGCATCATTTGGATTAGATTGTCTTGGAGGAAGTGTGTGTTGGGGGGAGGTGTGTGTGTGTGTGTGTGTGTGTGTGGGGGGGGGGGGGGGGGGGGGGGAGGGGTGGGGGAGGGTGTGGGGTGGGTGGGGGGGGGGGGGGGGTACGGCTGTATCAAGCTGGCTT
Source organism: Conus betulinus (assembly GCA_016801955.1). Taxonomy (NCBI): domain Eukaryota; kingdom Metazoa; phylum Mollusca; class Gastropoda; order Neogastropoda; family Conidae; genus Conus; species Conus betulinus. Next base: position 627,937 of record JADBJO010000076.1, read on the forward strand.
CTGCTGCAGCACGGTTAAAACCATGTAAGATGGTTCCGATGTATTGAAATCAAAGTCGAAGCTGAGGCTATCGCTGTGTCTGCGTCGGTAGCAACAGTGACTAATTGTGCGAGAAATGTTGTGGGCAAAAATAGCATGGACATAGGTCCACCAACAAAGCACTGATGCAATATGATACAGTGTCATCATCATTATCATCATCATCGTCATGGGCGTCATCAGCAGAGAAGTCGTTGTTGTTTCAATCTGTTATTACTGTTGTTGAAAATAAAGATTCTTATGACTACCGCCACTACTGAAACTACTATTGCTATTGCTGCTGCCGAATAGTGATGTTGATGATGGTGATGATGATGATGATGATGATGATGATGAGAAGAAGAAGAAGAAGAAGAAGAAGAAGAAGAAGAAGAAGAAGAAGCCAAACAGGCATCGAACTCAAAAGCAAAGTGAGTTCAAGATTAGCGGGAAATCCCCCGTCAAGCAATCTCATTTTCGCGGAGATGATGTTAGCCTAATTATGGAATCAATTTTTAGTTTTCAATGCAGACAACCACGCCATAAACCCGTTTCTTGTCATTTTAAACCCTCCTCCACGGAATGAAACAATCAGGTTTTTTTTCAACATTCAAAACAGTTGCTTAGTGTTTTCAACTTAAAAAAAAAAAAGAGGACCATTTTCATGTTATCAAACTGGGCTGAAGACCAGTGGCAAAGTTAAAAAGATGTGGCAACGGCATAGCTACTGAGCTCTTAAGCAATTAATTAACGAACGGCGAGAGAACGCCTACAAACAGGCGACAGTACAGCTGAAAATAGCTGAGCGCGCGGAGCCAGCGGGTTTATTCTCACTCTATTGGCTTCGTGCGTAGCGAATGAAAATGGCGGAGACGACGGGCCATTTCAAATTGAAATGAAAACACTACGTGTTCAGAGAAAAAGTCAGTGAAAAATGATATAGATTCAGACTGTAACTTCTGAAGTCGCCTGACGGACTATTCAGTATTGAAATCCACACGCCCACCTGGTTTTGCGCTCGCGTTGGGCGACCGGGCGACTGAATCTATCCAGTCATCTGTGCGCACATGCGTGTGCGTGTGCGTGTGCGTGTGTGCGTGTACGTGTGTGTGTGTGTGTGTGTGTGTGTGTGTGTGTGTGTGTGTGTGTGAGAGAGAGAGAGAGAGAGAGAGGAGAGAGAGAGAGAGAGAGAGAGAGAGAGAGAGAGAGTGTGTGTGTGTGCATGCGCGCGCACGTTACATTGTGTGCGTGTGCACGGTCCACCGCGAGTGGTTTTTGACCTCTATTCTGTTTAAAATGACGACAAAAGTCAATAAACGCCTTTAACGTCAAGAAATAGACAAATAGAGGAAGAGAAGTAAAAAGAAAGTAAAAAGGGAATTAACTAAGAAAGCAATTTAGAAATACTCAGGAGAGAGAGAGAGAGAGAGAGAGAGAGAGAGAGATGAAGAGTATGACGGGTGGGAATTGGGGGAGGGAATGGGGGGGGGGGGGGTTAAAAGAAGAAACCACAAAAGCTGAGGAGAGAGAGTCACTGGGAACTCGTTTTTCGAGAGAGGGAGAGAGAGAGATAGAGAGAGAAAAAAAGAACTGGGAGAGACTTCTTCCTTCTCCTGGGTATGAGAGGATGGGGTGTGGGATACTGGGTGGGTCTAAAGAAAAAGCCAGAACGACCACAAAAGCTGGAGAAAACGTACTCTGTCTCTGGGAACTCGACTTTTTTTCGCCGAGCCCTCGTCCTTCAATTTGAAAAAAAAAAAAGAACTGGGAACAAACTTCTTCCTTCTCCTGTGATGACGGATGAGGAGTAGGATAACTCTGATACTGTTGAAAAGAACCATCTCGTTGGATACTGCATGGCAGGTCTAAAGATGGCGCTTCCTGGCACGACAACCAACCGACCGGGAGAGATGCAAGCCACCTGCATTGTGGTGAGACTTTGGGCTATGGAGTTACAGACACTTTAGCCATTGCACCTCTTCCTAATTGTTCACACTCCGATCTCAAAGAGATGGTGGGGGAAAAAACACAGCCCCACTCTTTAAAAACGAAACTGCGAGCAGAACGACACGAGCATCAGTTGCTATCTGCCCGCTACCACGTCTGCTACTACCCTTCCATTTTACTGTCACTGTAAGTACTACTACCATCTCCACCTTACCACCATCACCTCCACCGCTATCACTATTATTACTACTACTACTACTACTGCTACTGCTACTACTACTACTACTACTACTCACTATTATCAGTTCTACCACCACCAAACACCACTGCTACGATTACGGCCAACCCTATAACCATCACCACCACCATCACCACATTCAACCTCCACTACTCCTGCTATTACCACCACCACTACTGCTGCTGCTGCTACTGCCGCTATTACTGCTGTTGCTGCTGCTGCTTTTATAACTGCTACTACTTCAACTTTTACGATGACGATTACTGCAACCACCATAACTACTACTACTACTACTACTACTACTACTACTACTTACAGTTATGTAAGAAATGATGTAAAAATTATAATGATTATGTAATGATATGTTCCTAAAACACATTCTGAAACCTCCAATGCTTCCCGAATTCAACTGAATACACAGCTGCGCATGTGCACTAATACTAACCGTTTGACTTGCATACCTATTCTATATACCGACATGTCCACCCCCTCCCCCTTTCCGCAGTCTCCTTCCTCCCCTTCTCTTTGATTAAAAATAACCGCCCCCCCGCCTCGTCACCCTTAACACGTAGCGCCTCCCAGATGCTAAGTACGACTTCTTTCCATCCACTGATTAGTGGCGTAGAAGATGCGTAGATGCTATACCGAACATGAATCTCCTTAAATCAAAGTAAAACTAAAGAGAAAATCATTACTTTTGCTTTATGCTGGTGATCTAGGTTTATAATCAAAACAAAAACTGGACTAGATCACTGTGTGGATATATGGTCATCATGAAAACAAAATAACGCAGACAAAACAAAGGTTATCTTCTCTTTTTGCAAGACGTTCCAAAGAGATAAAGCCTAAGCGCGTGGCAGTAGCTTAACTTAAACATCCGATCAATGTGGAGATCTGTCTATTGCCTTGTGGGAAGCACAGCAACAAAGCCGCGATTGATTTACGTAAAAATGTAGAAAAAAAGAAATATTCAGATATGTACATCATTCTGTGATTAGTTGACTCACCAATCACTTCAGTTTCATCATAAATGCTTGAGCATGAAAGGAATATTTAACATGTACTTACTCACATATCACTATACGTCAAAATTTTAAGGTCCCGCTGGGAGATCATAGAAAAGCTATGTGGAAACAAAGCTGGCGAAATGAAGAGGAGAATTTCAGACTATCGCATATCGGAATCACAAAGCGAACTCTGAATAAAATTCATGATTACTACCAGCCGCCGTGGCGAAGTGGTTAGCGTCGCGGACTCCCGGCTAGGAGGTCGTGGGTTCGAATCCCATCGGAGTCATGTGAGTTTTTTCTGCCCCGACCGGCTCCTACCCAGAGTTGAGTTTGCTGCGGATTCAGTTGGGAAGTCTAGGACCATACAGTCGAGGTTCATCCACTTAATGGATGCGCGTTTCTGAGAATGTTTGCTCAAATTTCCTGACCAGCACTGCAGGTGCCTGTATCTCTCAGGCCTTGTTGACGCCGGGATATATTATGAAAGGAAGCGTAGAGTACAGCCCCTGTCATGTAGTCTCAGACCGAAATGGAAATCCATAGCATCATCTTAATCATCTTCATTCTCATCGATCAGCATAAAGAAAATAAAATGTCACAAAATTCTGTGGCCCTTCATGCCCTGCTCTCATGGTGACCTCAATTTCGATGTACTCTCCACGTCTGTGCCCTTGGTTTGGTTCCGTCGGGGTCACCAGTATCGGCGAGTCCATGGGGGCTGTCGTTGGACGGACGTGGTGGCGCCCTCCGGAGGGAGAGAGCTCACTCACGCCGGCTCCGCGACTAAGCAGTTATTGTCGTCAGTAGGGGGCTTAGTATGTGGTGTCCTGCGTATGTTAGATCAGAACAGGCGCCACTGAACACCACCAAAGTGTCTCGGCAGCAGTGCAGTGTCTCCTCCGGTGGGTTGCCTCTTGACGACTTGACATTGACTGCTCCTTGTGGATTGTCGGTGCCGAGGCTGCGGGTAGGGCTGACCGGGCTTTGGCTGTGGACGGGATGTCGGAATGAGCGGCGTGGGTGCACTGCCTCTGAGGTGGCGCAGAGGTTGGGACAGCAACAAAAATGTTTACTACTGACAAATAAGTGAATGAACATACGATTTAAGACAACCACTAAATCACATTCGTTCACCAATTCCTTATTCAGTTTTGTTTGGTCAGTGTGTGACAAGTCGATTCAATTTTAATACCTAGAAACATAAACACGATATTCAAGCTCGTTTCGCACAAAGCAGAAAGGTAAGGAGGGCAAAAGAGAAGTACGCACCAAACAAAACTGCAAAACAATGATTATATAATGCACATAAGGGACAGACCAGTGAATTTTTGACAGTGTCTCTCAGGCGTCCCACTGATACACACGCCCATGCCCCAGATTCTTCCCTGAATCAGATTGGTTCACAAATGGCTTATTCAGTTTGTTTTGGTCAGGTATGACAAAATCAGTTCAATTTTCCAATCTAGAAACGTGAACACGCTATTCAAGATCGATTTAAAAAAGAATACAAATCTTAAAAAAATGTCAGCGAACCGCCCAGAGAAACGTGGACAAACGAGTCACAAGACAAACCACAAGGCGTTTCGACCTCTTAGGTCTTCTTCAGGTGCAACACAAACATGAAACAAATAACGAATATGCACTTAGCTTTGATCGCTTCTTTTTTTTTTCTTGCGCTGAACACAGAAGCGATCAAAGCTAAGTGCATTTTCGTTATTTGTTTCATGTTTTTGTTGCACCTGAAGAAAACCTAAGAGGTCGAAACGCGTTGTGGTTTGTCTTGTGACTCGTTTGTCCACGTTTCTCTGGGCGGTTTCGCTGACATTTATTTAAGATTTGTTTAGATTTCCGCCTGCAGTCGTTTCACTTTGCAACTAGATCAAAAAGAATACGTCGCGTTTCGCACAAAGCAGAAAGGTAAGGATGGCAAACGAAAAGTACGCACAAAACAACAACAACAACAACAACAAACCTGTAAAAGAATGGTTATATAACGCACATTAGAGACAGACCAGTGAATTTTTGACAGGGTCTCTCAGGCGTCCCACTGAGACACACATCCAGGCCCCAGATTCTACTCCCTGATGATAGCCTGCAGCAGACCGGCCATGTAGGGGGCAGAAGGGGTAAGAAATGGGGGGGGGGGGGGGGGGGGGGGGGGAACAGTTCAGAAACAGCGGACGAGAGCCTGCAATGTCAGGGGGACAGGGGAGGGCAGGGGCGAGGGGATGAGGGATGGTGGCGGGTGTGGTATGGGCATGGAAAGGGGGTGGGAATAAAGTAAGAGGTAGGAGGAGCAAAATGTGTGCCGAATCTCTCAGTTGCTAGCATACACTACAGAGTGTTGGCGTGCGACAGAAATGTGCATGAATTGAAAACAATACAACATGATGTTTCTCAAGAAATGTATGGTGAAAAGCAAGATAAGAAGAAAAAAAAGTCCATCGCCTAAAACTGGCCAGGGATCGTTTCCTTACCCCAGCACCGTGGGTGAAAGGGAAAACGGGACTCCAAGGGGAAAAACTCAGTGGTAGCTGAGACGAAAAAAAGCCACAAGGTTGAGGTCAGGAAGAGTAATGGGTGAGAGACAGAGAGAGAGAGACAGCGACAGAGACAAAAGGAGAGACAGGGAGAGACGCTGTTTGCTTTACATTACCATTCATCCACAGATTGTCGAGTGTCTGTTAAGCCAGAATGGATACAATATATGTCAGCATTAATGTAAAAGGGAGTTTGTTTTATACATGACTGCTTTTTCCTGCCCAAGAGAATGGTACGAATGGCTAGTTCTGATCTGAAATACACACGAGAAGAGGCGCGCGCGCGCGCGTGTGTGTGGTATGTGTGTGTGTGTGTGTGTATGTGTGTGCTTTGTGTGTGTGTGTGTGTGTGTGTGTGTGTGTGTGTGTGTGTGTGTGTGTGTGGTGTGTAAGGTGAGTAAACGTGAATAAGTGTCGTAGACAGCGAACGTGAGTAGAAAAAGCGCATAGTGGCGTGTCCATCCGAAATGATGGGTAAGGTACACCAAAAATCTAGTCAGTACACAATTGCAAAAGCAGATACTGCAACGTGTACACCAAAAAAAAATGCAAAGGGAGATAAAAAGAAGACAGTAAAAGCAGGGGCAGAGGAGAAATGATGGGAGAGAGAGAGGACGACCAGTGAGAGGGGAGGCAAGTCGAGAGAGACAAGGCGGAGAGTGGCTCGTTGTGACGAGGAGAGACCTCCGTTGATGCAAGGTGGGCGGAGGGAGTAAGGTGTTTGGAAATCTAGCAAGTGAGATATTGGAGGCGGAGAGAGGCGAACTGGCGGCTCGAGTGAGGAGGAGGAGGTGAGGGAGGGGTGTACACCAAACAAAATGCAAGAAGAGTGAGAGGGGGGGGCGTGTGGGGACGGAGAGGTAGAGAGGCGGAGGGGTTGAGAGAAGAGAAGGGGAGAGAGGAGACGATAGAGAGAGAAGAGAGAGAGGACTGAGAGAGGAGAGAGACGAGGAGAGGAGAGATTCTTGCGCGAGAGGAGACGATGCGAGTGGAGAGGAGAGAGAGAGAGAGAGAGCGAGGGAGAGAGGAGAGGAGAGAGAGAGAGATGTTTTTCTAACGGATTTCACACGAATAACTATTATACTGCAAAACGTGTAAATGCTTCACCTCGACTTCATCATCCGCCAGCAAACAAACAATGCATCCATCGTAAAAAAAAAAAAAAGGCCACTCAATCTCTCGCCGGGTCTCTTTCCTCCCAAACGTCCTCCCTACCCCCATCCTCGTCCACCTATATAATGCTGAGGTAATGGCTTTCTCGGAGTTATTTCATTAGAAGCCAGACTTGCTCGATCAGAAGCCGGACTAGTCTCAGCCCTAATTCTGGGGTGATGGCTTTCGAAGGGGAGAGAAACGTAAGGATTCATCAAAGTTGAAGTTTTGTAACAATGTTATCAAAAACTCTCAAAAGCAGCCAGTCCTTCGCCAGAGTTTAAAGGAAATACTGTCAAGCCCTGAGAAAAACTGGGGACCAGTCTTATATATTGGACAATTAGGGAAATCGGAAGACGACGTGACCGTGATACTGACTGCTACCCTTTGTTGCTTTGTATTTCAAGTCACGTCTTCGATTTACTATGTTCGTTTTCATTGTCCTAAAAGTTGTGTGTTTTCGCCTGAAGAAGACTCAAGAGGTCGAAATGCATCGTGTTTGGTGCTGTGATCTGGGTTGTCTGTTTTCGTCTGCGAAAATAATATCTTTCCCTTTTAAAAGAAAAGGGCAAGTTGTTCTAGCAGGATCCACTACTCTACATAATGCTTGATTAAAAGACGTCTTCTACTGATAACATATCAAAATGCCTGTTTTCAGCGATTGGGAAGCTATTTATATGTAGAGGAGCAGTCAAGTAACCACTTCGTGCAGTAATAGTACATCGTTGTATTCCAGTCATAAATTAAGTAGATGGAAGTCTCAAAATCATTGCAACAATCAATGGAATTTCATAAGCTGCATTTTAGAACCCGTTTGCATAGTCTCGCTTACAGTTTTAAGACATTCGCACTGGTTGATATTCATATAGTCGACGTGAGAGACATGGATATGCGAAACTGAATTAAACGTTTTCGAGAATATGTATTAAGAAAACATTTGATTGCATATAAATGAAATATTTTCCGAGATACTTATTTGCACACAGGTGAGTAACATGATGAGCCGCAAATGAACTGATGTCAACGATTATCACGAAAACCCTAGGTGTTCCTACTTCCTCGATGCTCACTGCAGATACATGCACTTGCGCATCCTCGTGATGGATAAAAACATGAATAAAAAACAAAAAGACTGAACAATTTGAATGCCGCGGATTATATGTAAGACTCACTGAGAAGAACTGTTTTAAGATCTGTGTTAAAAGGTGAGATCAATGGACTGTGACGGCCATTAAATTGCAAAAGAAAAAAAGTTACGCTAAAGCTATGACCCCACGATACTTGTACATTTGATCGGAATCCCAAAATTGGGTTCAACTCTCTGTGTAGTCAAAGGATCTTCTTTGTCATTGGCAGCCACGTAACCCAGAACTCCCTGCTACCTGGAGAGGGGTACGCTCTACCAGCTTCGACGTGCTTGAGCAATGCTGCATTGAAGAGGGAAAACACAGAGATCAGACCAGATAAAAATGGAAGAAAATGGCGAATACAGGGTGCTAATGGAGACTGATTTCACACTTAAGTGAGATTTCATCAGGGCTGCCTTTTGTCTCCGAAACCATTTGATAAATTCCTAGAACTCATCAGACTGGTGCACTTGACAATCATGTCCCCACACAGTTAACCACAGAGGCAGAACCATCACGAATCTTGCAGTTGCCGATGATATTCATGCCCGCTGGAAGTGAACAAGAACTCGTGGAACTTGTTCAAAGACTGGATGAAACCTCAACTAGACATGACATGGAAATCGGCGCTGAAAAAGGCGCAGGTTGGTAGCCAGCCACAACACCGCCATCAGTACTGCCACAACTGTCCGTGGACAGAAGCTGGAAACTGTCCAGCACTTTACCTACCTGGCACTTAAACTTGCATCATTAGCAACGTGGGATCCAAAACCAGGAATCTTTACAAGAGAAGCTTAGTATCACCACAGTAAAAAAAAAAAAAAACATGAAGAGGGACAACAGCACTCTCATAAAAAACAAAGCCAGGTTCATGTATGCATTGGTATATTACATTTTACCTGTATTTGGGAAGAAGATTTTGAAGCTCGTTTTGGTCCGCTGGAGGTTGGACGTGTAACCACGAAGTTATTCTGTGACTGTCAAAAAATCCCGCCCCAGGATTTTGGAATCCCCCCCCCTAGATTAGCTCAACCTTTATGACTGCTTTCGAGTGGTGGGGAGTGTGTTCAGTTTCAGATTAACTGAGGAGCTTTGAAATATCATGTGCTTTGTTTTTTTGCTCGGAATTTATTTTTTTTCTTAGAAAGTCTCTTGATGATCTGTGAACTCCCCTACGTATTGGGTATGATCTTCCAATAGTTGTTGCCAAGCTTTTCGGAAGCGTTTCTGTTTAAGCCCTCCTATTGATTCGTTTCGAGTTATCATACCATCCTCCGGGGTATGTTTCTGAGTCCCCCGGATGGTGACACTCTTCAGGTCCACCTCCTGCTTGAGCGTGTTGGACAGATTTAAGTGAAAAGACCCGTGAGGTTGTAATCATCTTCCAAGTTAAAGAAGCCTGACCCATGAGATTGAAAATAATCTTCCTTGTGAGAGAAGCTCGGCTCCTTGAGATTACAACCCTCCTTCTAGTTAGAGAAGCCTGACCCGTGAGGTTCTAACCATCTTTCTAGCTAAGGAAGCCTGAGCCT
>JADBJO010000076.1:647500-662500 GCA_016801955.1 Conus betulinus
ACCACACTCACTCTCCACTCTCACACTCCACCACACACAACCCACCCACACACATCCGCTCTCTCTCCCTCGAATAGTTCAAACGTTCCCCGAAGTTCGACAGCTTCTCTAGATTTAGCGTCAAACAAACCAACAAAGCGGAAAAACCGCCCATCTTTCAGTCCTCCTTCAGCGGCACACTCACAACACCGACCAGTACACTGACACGAGCTGCTCCATACCACTTTGCGCGGCACTGGGCACAGTCCCTCAGCGACTTAGGAAAGGCAACACGGCCCGTTTTCGAAGTCCTTCTGAGAACTGACAGCATAACACTCAATCGCACACCCTGGTGAAGCAAAGACAAATTTTCGACATACAATTGTGGTTTAGCGTGTAGCAGACGATTGCCAAAGATTCACACCAGCGGAAACCTTTTACTCCTCTTCCTACTTTTCCCTCCCCCCCTACTCCCCTGCATTCGCCACCTACTACTCACACACAACTTACACACATTTCATCAAACCGGTGGCAGCAGACGCCTATGAACTAATCGGAATATGAAATGGAAATGTTTCCCCTGGTATTGAATATGGCATTTGAGCCCTAGGCAATTTCCACTTTGCAATGCGAACAAAGTCCCTGAAACATGCAAAATCACGGAATCAGGCGGGAAACCATGGGCCCTGGTTCAAGAAAGTGTCGTGTAGATGCGTTTAGCTCCAAAATGCAACATTCCATACAGTATCTCTAATCGCACAGTCCCGCAGCAAGCCAAATCTTTCGACCAACATCTGATGGTTTAGCGTGAGCTTAAGAGACCTAGGTTTGCCAGAATCTTCACACCTCCACTGGAATAGCCATCCAAACCTTCGACCCTCCCCAACACTAACGTGCGCGTATAGATGGTTTCCAAAGCTTCTTCCCCCACTGGATCCCCCTCCCCACCCTCTACCCTTCCCCTGGGCCCCCTCCTCTACTCACCTGGCATCCTCGCGACAAATACTCCTGTTACACGCCAGACTATCAAAAAACGATGGGTAAGCCAGATATTCTATGAACTAATCAAGAAGCAAGATCGTGGCGTATGGTGAATATGAACATATTTTGCATTTTGCCAGCTCAGCCCATTTTTCACTTGATTTGCGAACACATGCAGGGAAGAGGCAAATAGTCACCATGCATACGTAAAGAAGCATGGAATTTTGAAAGAGGTCATCGTAGAACCGAGCTCAAATGCACAGGAAACAGATGTTTGACTTCCTTCCCTCGTGTTTTTTTTTTGTTTTTTTTTTTTTTTTTTTTACCCCTTGCTGCTATCTAAGATCCTAGTCATCCGATGGGAATGACTAAATAAAAAGGAAAAAAAAAAGTAATTTTTTCTTTTCTGAAAGCATGGTTCTACACACCTTCCAGGTGGGGGATGGCCTAACGACTGAACCAAAACTGTGGAGGAAAAGGCCTTTAGAATGAAGGTCAAGAGTAAACCCCCAACATGCTCAACTGAGTAACCCCCGTGCCCCGGCAAGCTTAACTTAGAAGTTAACGTCAAGAGGTTTAACCCCCCACATGTCACCCTAACGATGCAAATCCGTGGCGAGGAAAGGCTTTCGCTATAGTCCAGTTAACCATCAAAAGTAGACCTATCATCCTTAACGAACTAAAAAAAAAAAAAAAACCTGGCGAAAGACGAAGGACTTAGAAGTTGAGCAAGTTGTGATCTAGACCCCATAAATGCTTAACGACTGAAAAAGTAGACAACACCATAGACACCATGCTTAAAACCTATCTATCTGGCTTTAAAGTTAGCGCAACCACAGTACATCAAGCTACATTGCCCCTACATACATTGCATGTGTGTCAGGGTTAGGTGTTGGCTCATAATGTGTATACGCAGCGTCGTGACCGCTGTCTCATAGTTTAATAGCTCTCTAGCAATGGCTACGGGTGCCTAGGTCAGCATCCTGCAGGCAGATTCACCTTCAACATAAAGTAGGCTCAGCAGTCAATCCCGGCAATGACTATCTTAGCTGTCCCAAGCTTTTCCGCCCGGATCTGAAACAGTCATGTGTATAACATATCTGCATTAAACACAACAGACTGTCACGACGTTGTAATCAAGGAACGTGTGTTTTAAGACAGACACATCCAGAACCATATACTTGCCCGATTGTTCGGTGTTCCTCAGCTGTTCTGTTCAGCAAGTCGCAAAGCCAACGCAAAGGCGGTTGATGCGATTTCGGGAAAAACAGTGAAGTGTCACACGAGGTATCGCTTTTTTTAAACTCAAACTTCTGTCCTATGCAAGGGTCATCACGGTCTGCGAACATATTCCAAGAACATCGCTTTTGATTTTCATTCTTCTTGAGAACAAGCACGACTCGTTTTGCTGATCGCTGCATACTCATCACGTGCTCGAGTTTAGTGCTTGCCAGTCACACACTTCTCTGTACCTCAACTCAATCCTATCCTATCTATCTATCTCTATCACGGCAGCGCGCGCGCGCGCGCGCTGCGCGCGCGCGTGTGTGTGTATGTGCGTGCATGCGTTGCGTGCGTGTGTTGTGTTTCGTGGTGGGTGTGTGTGTGTGTGTGTGGGGTGTGAACGTGTGTGTGTTTGTTGTCCTAGTGGTCCAGTTTCCCGGTTATAGGCGACCCCCCCCATTGCTCTTGTATTGGAAGTGCCGTGTATGACATTGTTTAGTTTTGTTCTCTTTCATTAAAGTATTAAGACGACAGAGCACACGCACGCACGCACGCACGCACACACACACAACACATACACACCTACGTCAGCAAATCTGTCAAACTTTGTGTCGCCTTAAGCCGACCAGTTTCAAGCCCTAGACTTATGTAATTCCCTACGAACAAATATGCCCGGACTGTTTAAGTGTCGGTCTGTCGGGGGTCTTTCAGTTCAACATGTTATTTTTGATTGTGAACTATCCCGAAACCTTGTGGAATGGTTCATACCAAGCCGCTGACACTTGGGCATGGTACATTGGGTTGACTTTTTAGATTCTTGCCAGTTTATTTCTCTTGTTAATATACACCTTTTGGAAATTCCAACGCACGCTTCCCATAATCGTAATTTAGAGATTACTTTATTTATTTTTCTTTTTCACTAATTTTTGCACACACCCTATAATCATCTGTCTATTTTGTTCTACACCACCACATCGTTCGTCCCTTCTCTTCACCCCTTGTTATGATCACAGTCCACATTGTAACACTAATGTTATTTACACTCCCAACACCTATATTGATGACAATACCTAAAACATACCTTCCTTCATTCCTACGCATACACCCACACGATCACACATTTTTCAGATCCACCACGCACCCTTGAAACCACTACCACATTACACACTCACCCACACCCACACAGACGCACACGTTTACCCACACACACCCCCCACCCCACCATACACACCACATACACATACACACACACACACACACCCACACACACACACCACACAGACGCACGCACACACACACACACAAGCACGCGCGCACACATTTTCACTCCACCTCCTTAAAACCCGAACAGACAACAACACAGACACATAGCCACACACACCCCCCACCGGAGCGACCCACCCCCCCGCACGCCCCCACCCGAGCAAGAGCGACGCCACACCCGCTCCAACCCACCACCCGCAAACTCCCACACAGACACCCACACCGACGACAGAGACACAGACCACCCCCCCCCCCCCCCCACACACCACCGATACCAAGCACAAATCACACTCAAACATACGGCACAACTCACAAGTACACACGAACGCACGCGCACGCGCAGAGAGAAGAAGAGGGGTGGATAGAGAGGAGCGAGAGATTAAGAGGAGGGGAGGGAGGTAGAGGGGGGTGATGGTGGTGACGGAATAGGGGGATGATCGGATATGCGGAGGAGGGAGGAGGAGGGGGATGCCCGCGAGAGGACGAATGGGCGGGGAGAGTGCGAGTGGTGAGAGGAGAGGGGCGAGGTGGTGGGGAGAATGAGACCGGAAGCTGAAGAGAGATGCGTGGCTAGAGAGTATTTGAGAGGATGAGAGGAGAGGAGAGACCAGAGGAGGTCGAGCGAGGGAGAGAAGTTTATGGGAAGAGAAGAGAGAGAGGAGATTATTACACAAAAAGAAAGAAAAAGGAAAAAAAAAGAAAGACAAAGAAAGCTACTAAAAAAGCAAGAACTAACAGAACAGAAAGGCAAAGGAAAGGTAGAAAGTTAAAGTTAAAGGCCAAGAGAAACAACACTCTACAACCACCACCACCACAACCCACCACCACCACCCCCACCCACAAAACAAACAAACAAACACGGCGTACGCACAACATGTAGCATGTTTCATGCTTCGCGAAAAGGAGCGATGACAAGAAGGTACATTTCCACATGACTAGACATTTTCATGTCCATCACGACGATCTGATTTCATTTTCTACAAACACATAGTGATGCGGCAGAGCAGTTTACAGTTCTTTGGCAACCTTCCGTTTCCAATTTAGCCATTTCTTCATGACGTTTGCGTCCGAACGTTTCACCTGGATTTTACATTTGGCCCATTCTTTATTTCGAAGGGTTGTAGTTGGTCTCTGGACGTGAAAAATGCTTGGGAGCCCGTGTTGGGAAGTGTTACTGTGTGGTCTCTGGCAAGCCGTGATGGTGTTGGTCACAGACATTGGGTGGCGTGGTTGGTGGATAAGTGGAGGGGTGGGTTTGGTGGCTTTTTGTTGAAGGTTGTGAATGTTTAGACTTGACGGTGAAGTGGTCTTGGTCTGGTTTGATAAAGTGGTCGTCTGAAACTGTATTGTAAACTGTTTGATAGATCGAATCGTAAAAAAATGACTGTTATCAACTTGCCCGTTTCGAAGAGCTTGTTCTCCATTTTCACCTCTTCGGCTCTCGGGACTTCCTCTTCCGCCCTAGCCGCCCCCAATTCTGGCCCCCTTCTCTTGAACGTTTTGGTATCTTCTCTCTGTGCTCTCTGTCTGTCTCTCTCACGTCGATGTCACTTGAAAATTGTTCCCCTGTCCCTTTATCCTCCGAGCGTCATGGTTCTGTCAGTGTACTGTCCGTCCGTTCTGTCACGTCTATCTGTCTGTGTCTGTCTGGCGTTGTCGAATTTCGCGACGCTTGTGACACATGAGTTGTGGTGATGTGTGTGTGTTTGTGTGTGTGTGTGTATGGTGTTTGTGTCCAGTGTGTGTTGTCGTGCTTTGTTAGGTGCAGCTTGTAAAGATGACGTGTGTTCGTGGGGTGTAGTGATGTTGTGTGGTGTGTTGTAACACGTGTGCCCTGGGTGAGTGGTGTAGCAGTGTGTGTGTGTGGTGTTTGTGTGATGTGTGTGTGTGTGTGCTAGATGTGTGTCGTGTGCTGTTCGTGTGTGTGTGTGTGTGTTGTGTGTGTGTGTGTGTGTGTGTGTGTGTGCGAACCCGTCTCAAACACGCTCTATATTTATCTAGTCTGTCTAGATCCGTCTATTATCTATATATCTATATGACTCTATCGATCTATCATTAGTTTAATTATTCCCCCAAAAGGAAGATAAAACAGAGCAGCAGTGAAGCGACATCTTTTTTTAATTCTTGTCATGGAGTCATCAGGTGATTTGCCATGGAAGTTTGGAAGTTAGTCTTGCCTGACGAGAACACGTAAAGAAAATAATATCTGTTATGTAAAGGGTCAAAACAAAACAAGAAACAGATATTACTGTTGTTGAGTTGTCTGAGGCCAATGATTTCTACTAAACACGCGGTATAATGCATGCCGTGGAGACAGTGGAAAAACGTGATGGGGAAGACAGTGTAGGAATACAATTGACAATACAGAGGCCACACAGAACCAACAAGGCAGACAATCCAACTATTCGCCTGTTGGTTCTGGGTCGTGCTGCTGTGGATGTGCCTACCTGACTAGCAAATTCGACGTATCGTAAATAGGCAATTTCGTTTTAAGAGTTATAGAGGTTGTCATTAGTTAGATCACCGAGGGAGCGAGAGTTACCTACCTTGTTTGTTATTTTCACTGCTCATCTGTTCGCCGATGCCCCTCATCTAAAAATTTCCGTTCTCTACGAAAAGTCCTTTCAGGGGTTAATCCTCAAACTCCATCATCAACTCACCATAGAGGAAAAGGATGTTAAAGGACAAATTGGGGTATTTGAGGTCAGCATTGAATACAAAAAGGTGCAGGTTCCAGGGTCCACGTTGAGGATTGTTCGTGATGACGAATCAGTGGGGAGTTGGTGGTGATGGTGACGATTGACGATAGACGTAGGTGGGTTTGGGGGAACTTTGATTCTGAGTAGAGTTACTGACTTCTTAGTGAGAGAGGCTCCCCGGACCTTCTTGACGGGACCCTGTCGCCCCTCGCGATGGTGTGTCCCTTTCAGGATATGTACGGACATTCAACCAGGCCGAACGGATGAGGGTAACGACACCTGCAGGAGGTTGTCAAGAGGGAAATGATGATAATACATCCCGAGGTATCAACCAGTAGGAAGTTCAGGAAAGTACAAAGGTTGTGAACTCAAGCGAGACACATTTGAATACGTAAACCCGCCATCAACCATTTTGGGGAAGACAGAGTAAAGAGCACACCTGCAATGTTTGTTCAAGACATTTGATAACGCAATCCCGGCATCCCCAATCAACCAGGCGTCGCTGTGGAAGTAGCAAGTACAGGCACTGCAGGAGGTCGGCAGAAGAAATGATATAGCGAACGTTTTAGGGCGCTCAGAGTTGCATTTTTTTTTTTTTTATCATAGAAGAAAGTAAGATTTTTGTGCCGTTCGGTTCGCCAAATTCCCAGAGTTGACCTAGCCGGGCAAATCTTAGCCTTTGGTCGATCTGAATTCAGAACAAGCTGACGAAGAAAATAATACCCATACTATACGAGAGTTCTGATGAAGATTCGGATAATCGGTTGTTTAGCATTTTGTTGAACTGCAAGACAGCCTTCAGAACAATAGCACCGCACCGACAGGAAGAGGGTGGTTAGTGTGAGAGAGCGGCGCTGAAACGAGATGTTCAATCAGTCTCAGAGATGTCAGTGGTAACACTACCCAGGCAGACAGGGGACGAGAGGGACTGACGAAAGTCTCAAATAGGGATGTTTGGCAGTACCTCGCAGCTGTTACTCTTCCTGTTTGTCAGCTGGCAAACAGCCACCCGATCGCGAAGACCTGGGCTCGGTGCCTTTGGAGGAAGTTACTGTTTTTTTTTCTGGAGACGAAGGCGTGTTGTAGATAGATAGTGACTACTGCGTGATATTATTTGTGACAAGGGACTGACTGTTCTCCTCTCCCCCCCCCCTTAGCGTCTGCTAAGAAGCTGTCACTGCCTATCATAGTGTCCCTCCTACTCTTGTCACCACTATCCCCCTCCATCACCAGTTATACTATTGTCCATTGTATATATCCCCTCTCTATCAATTCCTCTCGCCTCTCTCTCCCTCTCTCTCTCTATCATGTGTACTCTATCTCTCTATGTTTGCTTCCATGTACCCTGGCTGTGATCACGTTAGAGAAGCGAGCGGCGATCAGCATTCGTATCTATCATATACTATCAATATCCTATCCTCCTAGATAATCTATATATCTATTGAGAGAAGGAGCAGAAAGAAGAGCATGAGAGAGACGAAGACAGAGACAGAGACAGAGAGTGAGAGTGACCGATCGAGAGAGAGAGACGTGAGCCCTGAACCTGGAGAGAGAGGGGAGCCCAATTTCTGTATAACGAGGAAGGGAAGACCCCCATTACTTTAATGACATGGTAATCCTAAACCCCAAGGTAAAGCCCCCCACCCCCCCCCCCCCCCCCCCCCCCACCCCCCCCCCCCCTCCCCCCCCATCACCCGCTCCCCCCCCCACCCCCCCCCCCCCCCCACTCCCCATCCCCCCCCCCCCCCCTTCTTCATCTTCTCTTTCCCCCCCTCCCCCCCTTACCCTCACCCAACCCCCCCACCCGCTACCCCCCCCCCCTCACCACCCCTCCCCCCCCCCCCCGCCCCCCCCACACCACGCCCCCCAACCCCCCACCCCCACCCCCCCCCAACCCCGCCCCCCCCCTAACCACAACCTCACCCCCCGCCACCTCCCCCCCCCCCCCCCCCCTCCTCCAAGAAAAACAAACACAACAAAAACCAAAAAAAAGACCACAACAGCAAATAACAAACAAACAAACAAACAAAATTGAAAAATAAAGAGGCGTTAGAGGCTAAGCGCAAGTAAGCCTAGATATTAAAAGAAAAAGAAAAGGAATAAATCAAACAGAACCGCGGGAATGCATCACACACTATTCCAATCCTTCACTAGTATATGAGTGCCAACCGAATTCTATCACTCCTGCTGAAGACAAACTCTCTTCTCCATTACTAGTGTACTGGCTAATGGCCCCAATGAGCATACAACACACACATACACACACACACACACACCCCACAACACACACAACACATCAACACAACCACACACGCCACACCCACACCCATATGCCATATGTATACCACTTTGTATATTCCAACCGTCGCGCTCTACATTGCTCAGTCGATCTATCTATCTGCCATCCCGCACGCATCGTCCTACTTTGGTCTATCTATCTAGGTTATCGACTCTGGGATAGAGACGAGAAGAAGAGAGAGAGAGCGAGAGAGAATATAAAGAGAGAGATAGTGAAATTGTTAGATGTTCTATGGAGAGATGAGAGAGACTGGGAGCGAAGGAGAGATGAGTGACTTGTGTGGTGTGTATGTGTGTTGTGAGAGTTTGTCGTGTTGCTGTGTGTGTGTTTTTGTGTGATGTGTTGTGTGTGTGTGAGGTGTGTGTGTGGTGTGTGTTCGTTTGTGGATGCCTCAGTGTGTTTGGGTGTGTGTTGTGTAATAACATGTCGCCTATAGAAACGTCTGGGTGCCCCAGCAAAGTATGCGGTGTCAGTGTGTGTGCCATTCGTGGTGTGGGTCGTCTTCCTATCGTGCGTAAGGGTAGTGTTGGACCTTGTTCTAATTCTGTGAAGTGGCCTGGTACTGGAAGAAAGAAAAAACCCGACATCAGCGACTATTAAACCAGACCCGTATGAAACAGAAGTATAAAACACTAAGAAAGTAACAACAAGACTAAACATTTGGAAGAGTCTTCTATTTTCTGTAACATCTCAAACCTCTACTCTCTCTCTCTTAACTCGATGCGAAAGATTGTGTAGACTTTCTAATCTGTTTTGGTACTGGATTATGAAGTAAATTTAAGGAAGGACACTTAGGAGAGAGAGAGAGAGAGAGAGGGAGAGAGAGAGAGAGAGAGAGAGAGAGAGAGAGAGAGAGAGGAGAGAGAGAGAGAGAGAGAGAGAGTAATGCTTGAAAGTAAAATGAATTGTACACTATCAGAAGTACAGCAAGCGTAGAAATGAGCAGAAGAGAACAGCATCCACATCGATACTCACACTCGGAGCGGAATGTAGTCACCTCACCGTTGAAGCAAAAATAGTTGAAACGGCAATGGAACTGCTCACTTCCTACATGGACCAGGCGCCATGAGCTCTACCATAGATCAGGGATCCGTCAGCTTGATGAGGTTTGGCACTTTGCTGTCTTCAATTTCCGTCCTTCATTGTGGTGTACAGCGATAAGGTCGGAAGTTCTCAGCCTTGGGAAGTGTGTGGCCATGTCCGGAGACATTCGTCTGTGAAAGGAGAATGTTTAGAGCTGTATGATAAGATGGTGGTCTGAGAGAAAAAAAAAACAAACCCTGCAGACTGCTTGATATATTCCAAAAGACTGTGGTGCTGTCTGGCTACTCTCCCTGTGTTCCCATCCATCCTTCCGTATCTTATCAGTTTCCTTCTCTCTCTCTCTCTCTGTTCTCTCTCTCTCTCTCTCTCCTCTCTCTCTTTCTGTCTCTGTCTCTCTGTCTTTGTCTGTCTGTCTGTCCGTCTCTGCCTTTTTCCCTGTCTCTTTGTCTTTCTTTGTCTGTCTGTCTGTTGTCTGTCTGCCTGCCTATCTCTGTCTCTCTCTTTTCCGTTCTATTTGTCTGTCTGTCTGTCCTCTCTCTGTCTGTCTGTCTCTCTCTCTCTCTCTCTCTCTCTCTCTTCTCTCTCTCTCCTCAAATCATCATTTAACAGGTTTTGTATCCTGTCGTTTCTTACCAACCTCGTTTTCGTATTGTGGCCCTAGATCAGGGTATACTGAAATATTTCTGAGTTGGAAGTTCTCTCTCTCTCACTCCCTGACTCTCTGTCTCTGTCTCTCTGTCTGTCTGTCTGTCTGTCTTTCTAACAGTCACATGAATAGACACAGAAAAACAGGTCATCGTCATATACAATCATATATTGATGACGGTCATCTGGTCATTTATCCATGCTGGAAAGTGGAGCCAGAGGCTGACAGCAAGATCAGGAATGTATGTTTGGGAACTTTGACAGGAAGAGAAGAAGTTAACGCTACCACTCCCTGTCTGAAATAGGACCTAACGGAAAATGAAGACTTCGCGACTGGCAGAAGTTGAACTTTTTCCTTGAGGTTAGAGCAATCATTTGTTCTCTCCAGACATATCATGCCACGCTCGGGCAGTTTCCCATTACAGCTTTTTGTAGACTGCCTGCTTTACTTTCCCATTGTTCATTCTGACGTTCAGCGAATCGATCTAATACTTGGCCAGTGTCCGGAGACAGTGTTCTGTGAAGGAGGATGTTTTTGGGGTGATAAGGCGCTAGGGTTTTGGGATTTGATCAACCAAACTGTGCGTGATTTATTCGAAAAAGCTGAGTCTATCTAGTGTGAAAGTTCTCTCTAGTCGTATTGTTTACAATTCTTTCACTGTCTCTCCAAAAAAGAGAGAAAAGATCACCGGTGCAAATGCAGAACTTTGACGAAAATTCAACTTGAAGTGGAGAGTGCTTTCAAACACAAAGAACAAAAATTCAACACTTCTGTTCACGTTCACTCTGCAATGTTATCGTTTTTTTTTTTTTTATTTCCACCACAGACCAGCAGCAGATATCTCTCTTTCTGTCTTCGTCTATGGCTGGAATTTTGAGGTTCACTGTTATTTTGATCTTTTTTTTTGATACGACCTTTTTGATCCCATCGTTAAGTAGCCAACATTAGGTAAACAGACAATGCAATACACTACACTCACTTCCTGTATGAAGAGACGAGAGACAGTGTACAACATAAGTCTGCTGAAAAACAGAGGGGGAAATGGAAGATTTCGGAAGAGAGCGAGAGAGAGAGAGAGAGAGAGAGAGAGAGAGAGAGAGAGAGAGAGAGAGAGAGAGAGAGAGAGAGAGAGAGATTCACCTTGACATCCAGCATGTCAGGTTAGTAACCATGGCACACAGGGTGTTGCCAAGATCCTGTCTTTGCCAGTATCCACAGGGCAAGTAGAAAACAGAGAATGAGTGTTGTGCTCCACATGACAGGCTACCCAGAAAGTCCGAACCTTCAACCCCAGAGCTTACCTACCCGGAAACACAAATCACAAAGCGTGCAAGTCTGACAAAGTGATGTCTTCCTTCATGCACACTCTGGCAACAGTACATAGAATGTGCATCCTGTACTTGGCTATTATTTCAATGTGGATGATGGGATGGGTTGACAATGTTATTTTTCATAGCCTTTCGTCAGTTTTAGCATTTCAGTGAATTGACCAGGAATAGCTTCGAGACAGGCTTCACTGTGGAACAAATACTTGATTTTCTCGTCATTTGTGTCTTTCCCTGAAGGCTCGCTCCCGTTTCTTCTTCATTCTTTTTTTCTGCTTCTTCTCCTTCAACCTTTCTATTTGTCTTGGGCGTGTATGATCAGAAATATACTGACGTCTTCGGAAAATGTTTTGTATACTGCAAGGTATTTATCTGTATTGCTTTATGACTGTGCATGTGTTCCTCTTAAAATGAGCAAATGGCCTTACTGAATTAAAATTAGTTCATCATCATCATCATCATCATCATCATCATCATCATCATCATCGTCGTCGTCGTCGTCGTCGTCGTCGTTGTCGTCATCATCATCATCATCATCATCATCATCATCTTCTTCTTCTCTCTCTCTGTCTCTTTCTCTCTTCCCCTATCTGTTTTTTCTGTCTTTCTGTCTGTCTGTCTGTCTCTCTCTGTCTCTCTCTCGACCCCATCCCACACACGCACATAAACAAAAACACCACTCGTCCCATGATACTCCCAAAGACAGTGACAGTGCAAACACCCAGGTCATTCTTTTTTACATGACTGCAGTCAGAGGCCAGGTCATGACTCCTTCAGCCAGGTGGCAAGAAGGGGAGAGACCCAGGGACCTCACACCACGGCACATTCAATGCAGTCAAAGAGAACAACCAGAACTGTAGAAAAAACCAAACAAGTACAGCTGTTCGAAAAGATCCGAAGACCATGGCGGTGACAGAGAGTCAAGCAGGCTGAGCAGTGCCAACATCAATGACAAAAGGAGCATGGATGATTTCTTCCTGTTCCTAAATACTGGTCACTGTATGAATACAGTAAGTAACAATCATGAGAGACGCAGGACAATCGGTCAGAAAGAAGGCAATGTTGTTGAGCAGGTCGACGAAACTAAACATGTAGAACAGGAAAACAAATGTGGCAGTAAGGACGAGGATAAAAGCTGTGTAAGTGATAACGAAATGACGGATGTTATGAATGGTCATCTTCTGGTAAAGTGCACTCTGTGGTAGCAAATTCCACTCCAACAAAAGAGGAAATAGAGCACAAACTTCTCTGACACCAGCTTCGATATTAAGACATCAACAGTTAATGATGCCACTGATACACATGATGCAACTCATCCTGTTTCATTGACCGTCATCAAGGGACCACAGGCCACTGATGTTCAAGACTGTGATTCAAATCCGAGAGCGGCAGGCATTCAGACTAACACACGCACAATGGACTCAACAAGAAACGTCAATCACTCAAAGACCAGTCATGACAAGACCGAAGTGGAGAGGGGGGGGGGCGTGACTGAGATGGGTGTGTGTGTGTGTGTGGGTGTGTGGGGGGGGGGGGGGGTCATCGCTCCTCTACCAGTGCCAGTGGAGCAGGATCAGGCTCTCAGACGCCGTGCTGTCTGGAAACAATCAGGGAGCCAGAGCACGCACTCCATGGCTGGTAGGTCTGTCAGCCTGGGCAGTGTAATGGCTCACTCAGACCAACTCCATCAAGAGTTCAGTCCATAGAAAGGGACAGCCTGTCGTCTAACGTACGGACGCCTTCTCCCGTAACGACAACAAACAGGGCCTCAGTTCCTGTTCATTTCAGCGAGCCTGACCAAAGGCAGAGTCACTGGTCTGGAGAACATTTCGTACATACTGTAAATACGTTACAGTTTGAATTTTTTTTTTTTTGATATAGTATTGATGGGCTGCTTCCAGGACTAGAAAACCAATTTTTGTTCATTCATCATTTTTACCATTTAACAGAAAGCTTTATGCAGAATTATTTTCATTTATCCTTATACGAGAATTTTGCGACACGTACCTTAGACACTGTTGAAATATCTCGTCAAGGTAGACGTACAGGAGAAATTGTGGCTATGATTAGAAAAAAGGTATGCAAGTTACATTGAGATTCAAAACAAAGATACATATGCTGTAAGGTTCCACAGAGAACAGTTTTTCCTGGTAAAACGTGTAATGTTTGTGTGTACTAATATAACCCGCAAGAGTTATCTTTTTCTGAAATTATTACAATGAACGTGAGATGAAATTACTGGAATTACTGAATTACTGCTTGCTAAATCTGGAGGATTCCAATTCCTATTCTAGCGAACTGAATGGCCACTTTTGTATATGAAATTGTAAACCATTAAAAATGTATTTATACTTAGACGAAAATAGCGGGGGAAGAGAGAGAGAGAGAGAGAGAGAGAGAGAGAGAGAGAGAGAGAGAGAGAGAGAGAGAGAGAGAGAGAGAGAACATTTAGCTTTGTATTGTAATCGCCAAAACGAACAGGGCTAGGACAACAAACAACAACCAAGAAAAACTGTATAGCGAATAAAACCAGTATAAAATAACTGAATAACACATTCGTATGCATTATGAATCATACACATACATTTGAAAAGAAAATCACCTTATTTAGAATCAACAACCAAAACAAAACAAAAGTACGATTTTACAAACAGTAAGCGACACACGTTAAAAAAAAAAAAAAAAAACGCACGTGTATATCTGGGTTCAAAAGCAGAACACAAAACATGTTTTGGAACCTGTCAACCATCAGGAAAATGGAATAACAACTGAATGATCTCTTCCAAAATTACCCACGCCTTTATTCTTTAAAGTCTTGCTCTGCAGCAGAATGTAGAAGTACTTCATCTTCTGATGACAGCATGCCAGGGAGATCTGGAATGTAAGCTATATTTTTTTCTTCAATAGAGTACACTATGTTCCCAGACCACAGAAGGCTTTGCATTGAAATACGAAATGTTTTTATCATCAACAGAATGTTAGACACATTCAGCGCACGGCAATTCGTGGGTATTCCAGAGAAAATGATACTTTATTAACATTGAAGGCAAGCGTTGTCCGTCAACATTTTCTAAAAGTGTCAAAGATCGTATGCATTTTCCTAATCACTGCAATGTCTTCTTTCTTTGTTTCTTTCTCCCGTTTTTGGTTTTGGTTTGTTTGGATGGTTGGTTGGTTGGTCGCTTGTTTGTTTGGTTGTTTAAAATAGATATTTCTCAATGAGTGAAACCAGTCGCGTCTTCCGTTTTGTATTATGTCAGAGTGCCAATTCTGTTTGTAGTACGCGGTGAATAGATCTTCAATATTACTGTTCTTGCCCTATCCTCTTCGACAGTCACAGTATGAGAGAGAGAGAGAGAGAGAGAGAGAGAGAGAGAGAGAGAGAGAGAGAGAGAGAGAGAGAGAGAGAGAGAGAGAGAGAGAAAATCAGAGAGTTTGAGCAATCTACTTTCCAATTCAGTTTTTTGTTTCTTCGTTTAACCACCATTTCATCTTCAATACAAACAAGATCAACGCTGTCTTTGAGGGCTGGAAGACGAA
>JADBJO010000076.1:670000-672500 GCA_016801955.1 Conus betulinus
AAATATGTGACACAGCTGCCACTTAGAAATATCATGGCAAACTGCGTATTAAAATCCACCTCTTCAGCCTACTATAAGACCAGTTTATCTTTATCAGAAGTCATTTGCATCTTCAACCTACCAAAAGACCAATTTATCATTATCAGAAGTCAGTTGCAATGATATTGTTTTAAGACACTGGGAGCGTCAGACAGCTCCCCTTCCTCTTTCCCCTTCCTCCTCCTCCATCCCTCAGGAATAGGTTTTTGTTTGTGGGGATGGGGAGGGGGGGGGGGGGGGGGGGGGAGGAGACGGATAGATGAGGTGGGTCAGCTGAAGTTTTGGGGGAGTAATCATGCCAGTCATCTTCTAACCGTCATCACCACCTCCTCATCTCTCCGTTCTTGTTCCCCTCTGGTTGTGAAGTTTTTTTTTGCTGTGGATCGATTTTTGTGCCCCCCCCCCCCCCCCTCCCGACCGCCACCCACTCCCTTTTACCACCCCACCTGCCACATCACCTTTCCTGCCACTTCATCTTGTCACTGAGTTGTGTGGTCTCCCCCACTCCATCTCTTCTCCCCTCCCTCTGGTCATCAGTAGTCTATGGTGAGAGTCTGATGGCTCTTCCTATTGAAAGAAAGCTTACAGACTTCGGCGAGTCAATTTGCCCCCACATATGGATTGAAATCCAAAAATAACACAGAGAAAGATAAAAAAAAAATGAACAGACGAAGGTTAAACAATCTAGGTTCTGATTCTGCTTCTTTCTGTTTTTGAATCCATGTAATTCCTAATACGAACAAGATGAATGTTTTCTAAAAGGGCTAAAGGGGATAAGTCTTCTGTAATTATACTTAGCCATTGCTTTCCCCTATTAAAGAAAAACCTTCACATACTCTTTTGGTCCGGACTGATGCCTTTATGTGGGATAAGGTGAGATAAAGGAGAGAATGCAAATAGAAGTCTCAATGGGCACCACCCACTCAGCACAGATTCCACATAAAATGCAAATCAGTTAAACCTTTTCATTTAAACGCACACCGTGACAACAACCAGGAGAATGGTCTGGACGTGGGTCACCATCAGGCCTGCAGGTGGGGGGGGGGGGGGGGGGGGGTCAGGGGAAACTGGATACCCCAGATGAAGGTACAGTATCTTAAAATTCAAAGGAGTCATTCACGGAAACGCTTTCGCAAGACGTAACTGTAGGGAGATCACGCTAAATATGTAGGGCAGCTCTCTATCGCATTTCTCAAATTAGAAAGCATCCATACAACACCAAAACCTAAAGAGAAGGGTGTGTGTGTGTGTGTGTGTGTGGGGGGGGGGGGGGGGGGGGGGGGTTGACAGGAGGGGGTGGGGGAGGAGGGGGTAAGGAAAAAGTTTTGGCTCAAAGCTTTTCAAGTCCCCAACCTCCTCTTCTAGGAACGAATCACAAAGAAAAATCTAATCTAAGGGTGAAAGTTCTGAAACCCCAGGGCAGGATTCCTTCACAATCAAAGACAAACGTGCTGGGCACACCTCCAGATTCAAGCTGGACGAAACGAACTTCATAATAGAAACAAAGAAGCCTCTCGGTCGAAAATCAATCTCTAAGAGGCCAAAGTAATGGCATAAGAGTTCAGTAACAACATTCTTTTCCCTTTCAGATCACACACAAAAGAAGCCTTTTTTTTTTTTTTTCAACACACTCTTAAGGGGAATTCCGCACGCCCTTGTAAGGTTGGGATGAAAAGTCCAATTTATTACCCCAGACCACTCAGCACACCTTTGTTTCTCCCCACTCACCACGCATTGATAATACCGTAGCATGAAGGTCAGCGACAAGCCTGTTTCATCTGCCACTTCAGGTCGGCTGGTCATGCAGAGAAGGGGGGGAATGATCGGAACTCCTGGAAAAAAGAAAGAAGAAACCAAGGCGCCACCTTGGTGCAGGATAAAAATAGCGGGGTTGAAAAAGCACACTCCCTTTTCGTTATGATGAGTCTTTCCCCTCTCTTTTTTTTTCAAGGTCAGAAGGAGACCGGAGTCAACATCACTTGATTAAAGATTTAATAAATGAATCTTTTCTCTTGTGATACATAATTTTGACGATTTGGAAAAGAAAGGATCAACATTACAAAAACAACACAGGATTTTGAATTTGAAAAGAATACTACAGGCCGTGTTCTCCATATATCAAAAACTCAGCTTAACCCATCTGACAGTTAAAAGGTGACGGCAGGGAAGTACGAGTGCTGTGCCGTTGAGCAGTTCATACACAAATGTGCCAGAGCTGAGTGTTGCCATGAAACTGGGCCTATGGCATACTTATATGGGCCACGTGGTTTTTTTTCTTTTTTGCGTGTTATTGTAGTATGTGAAAAATGCCGAACATGTTGATATTGATGTATCTGCTTGTCTAGTATATGTTTGTAAATAAACAAATTTGCTAACATGAACAGAAGATCCAATGTCTAATCCGACACGAAATGAATGAGAAATGTTCCTCTCAGTCTAAGAGACCATTGCTGATGCTTTG
>JADBJO010000076.1:675000-680000 GCA_016801955.1 Conus betulinus
TGCTTAAATGGTAGGTACTTTCTTCATCTTTTGTCTCATTTTGCTCAGTTCACACACACACACACACACACACACACACACACACACACACACACACACACACACACACACACACTCGCTCACACATGCACGCACGCACGCACTCACACTTATACATACACACACACCAACTCAACGTAACCCTTTCCCTTCAGTTTAGCACCGGTGTCTTTGATTTGAGAGATCATAGTTTTGCAGCTTGGCGAAATTTTGACGTGGCATTTTTCTTGGCAGCTGTAGCTTATATGTCATGAATGTATTGTGAGTATTTCCTTCTATCACTGCTCTGCTCTGAGCCGTGAAAAAGTCAAAATTTGTTGGTAGAGAACGTCATCCATTTCCAAACCTCTGTAACAGCAGGCTGGTGAAGACTGACCAAATATGTGTAGATAATGCGGGTACTATGGATGACTGTATTTCACGTCTTTGCTCATCGCAATAACTCGATAATCAGCAGTGCATTTTAAGTTAAATGTGAACGTTTTTTCCTTTGATCTTACAAATATCGAAACATGGCTCTTACTTAAGCAGAGAAATGGTGAGCACTTGCTAAACTCGTACTTGCAAAATATGTGTGATACAAATCGGTTGGATGAGCGAAGTGTATACAGGGGGGGGAGGGGGCAATATTCCAGTCATGAGGGGGCGTGACATGGGCCAGGCTGGTGTAAGCCCCGTGGATTAAAGTAACCTGGGCTACTTTATACCCGGGGGTGTAAACAGGTCATGGGGTAGATTGGGCCTGTTACAGCAGTTGTTGGGACGGCAGCTAAAAAAAAAAGTTTGGGTATTTGACTTTTGCAAACAGTCTTTTACTGGTTATCGGGATCACTGCTTCTCTTTCTCTCTTTCTCTCTCTCACACACACACACGTGCACGTGAGTCACACACACACACACACACACACACACACACACACACACACACACACACACACACACATTATTATTAACTATTCAAAATTGCATCACGGAGAGCATCACGACTGATGCACCTAAAGATCGTGTCAGCACACTCAACGTTTGATGAAGAAGCATCAGAACATTCTATAGGCAGATGACATCAATGGCAAGCCGTAAACCGGAACTGGTGAAGCTTGTTAAAAGACTGAAAGAAGCACCAACAAATATATTGCATAGAAATCATCGCCGAGGAGACTCGGGTGTTGGCCAGCATCACCACCACTGTCATGGATGCACGACATGGTACGCTCACAACTGAACCAGACAGAATAATTCAAATCATGGAAATGATGGTTTTGATACGATAATAAACATCAGACATAGTGATCATATCACAAATCAGAAAGCGCATCAAACAAACAAGCAGCACATCAGTCCATCTGGAGATCTGCTTATGTCAGTTATGAGAAGGAAACAACCTTGGTGTGTGTCGTTCTAAGACAGCTGTCCAGGTAGCCGTTGAGGGGAGGTGATGGGGGGGGGGGGGGGGGGAGGGCAAGACAGGGGAAGACGAGGGACTGACGACATTGCTGAGGGGACAGGGAAAAAACCCCAAGTGCTGAGACCTAAGCCTTGGAACACCACCGACAGAGCTGGAGTAATGTGGGTGAAGTCCTTCAGGATGGTGATCCATTGATGCCTCGTTGAGTTAAGGAAAGAAGAAAAACAGAGCACTTTTTTGTCATTGGTTAATGTCCATTACCTACCGTCGAAGAACTGGTCCAGTAACTGGCTTTCCTTTCTTTATGTCGCTTGTACTTTTAGATACTCGTTTTGCCAGTGATCAAAGGATTAATCTATATCTGATCGTAAAACGCCTACCAGCCGCATTCTCTTTATTCCTTAGTAGTTTACAGTTGTGGCTTATTGTGTGTAGCAGCTTTTTCAAGTAAAGAGAAAATACATCTTATCTATCAGACTATCCACACACACTTAGTAAATAACACACATGAAACCACATTTTGTTTGCATTTGGACCAAGGATCTCCATACAAGGTTGGCAAGAATCTTTTAAAGCTGTGGGACATCTTACAGCGAAAAATTATAATTTTCCTTATTTAGATGTTGATTTGTGGAAGAAAGAACTGTTCATGATTATCGTTACTTTCTATACATTTTTTTAAACTGCTTCTAAACTAACTTCATTTTCGCCGATAATTTGATTTAATGTTTCTACACCTTAGCATATCCAACACACACTCTCTCTCTCTATAACATCAATGTAACACACACACACCCATATATATATATATATAGTTTGCTTTTACGTCTTGTATTGATGAAATAGGGGAGATAAGCATCCATATCTGCGATGGTATATTATTCGGTCTGGCTAACAGTATGTGCTTATGTGGGTGAATGTAATATAATAATAATCTCAAAATGAGTCTTCTATAAGCTTATTGTCTCCAACGAGAAAACAATCTCCAAAGGGGAGATCACTCATTAACATATCATAATTCGCAGTCAGATACAGATACGAGAAAACAATCTCCAAAGCGGAGATCACTCATTAACATGTCATAATTCGCAGTCGGTTAACTCGCAATCAAACACAGATATTTTGAAATTTGATCGTTTTTCTCTTTAGTAATCGCGAAAAGTGGTTACTTGTCGTCTCTGCCTTTTTCGACTTTAAGCAGAATGCTATCCCCAAAAAAGGCTGGTGTGCAATACTGTCGTATGTTTGTTGAGTTTTCATAACACCAAACCAAAGGTGCCACCTAGGAGACAAAAGAAAATCATGAGACAGCAAAACAAGCTACATTTTCTTGTGAAAAGTAATAATATAAAAAGATAACATCTGAAGACACAAGTGCTCAGGGTCAGCTCTTGGAATGAATCCGCGAGGGACTGAATTACAAGAAACTAATCAATTCCAAGGGTAAGTAACCGAGCACCATTCCAGCAACTTACAGAGCAGCTTGGTGTTGCAATGACTGCCAGAAATGTCCAATTATCAACAAATCTTGCTCTTATGTCTTAGATTGCAGTCATTGCAACACCAAGCTGCTCTGTAAGTTGCTGGAATGGTGCTCGGTTACTTATCCTTGGAATTTATTAGTTTTTTTATATATATATATATATATATATATATATATATATATATATAGAGAGAGAGAGAGAGAGAGAGAGAGAGAGAGAGAGAGAGAGAAACAAAATCAATGATTTAACATGTCCAATGTGTCAAAGTGCAGAAGATGAATTTCATATTTTACTTTGACGTGCTGCTCTCAATGATCTGAGAAAAGAATGTATTCCTCGTAGGTTTTATGCCTGCCCCACGGCTGTTCGCTGCATCATGTCAAATCAGAACGAACACATTATGAAGAACCTGTGCTTTTACCAGTGTAAAGTTGTCAAAGGATGCACACATTTGATAACAGAATCTGGAAAACCCCCCTCATCTGAAAAAAATACTTCACTGATCTAAGGAAAAATGTCACGCACGCACACACACACACACACACACACACACACACACACACACACACACACACACACACACACACACACACACACACACAGACACACACACACACATACACACACACACACACACACACACACACACACACACACACACACACACACACACACACACAGAGTTTTGTGCATGCATGCACACATGCAAATAAGCACACACACACTCATGCACACACACACCACACACACACACACACACACACACACACACACACACACACACACACACACACACACACACACACACACACACACACACACACACACACACACACACACACACACACACATACACACATACACACACACACGCACGTGCGCGCGCGCACATGCTTATCCTTTTTTTCCTGCATCGTGATATACTTTTGTCTGCACAATCTTTGACGAGAGAGAGAGAGAGAGAGAGAGAGAGAGAGAGAGAGAGAGAGAGAGAGAGAGAGAGAGAGAGAGAGAGAGAGAACGAAACCAGTTTGCAGTGCAGCTTCAAACCCATGCCTTATTCCAAATCTATCTGCCGGGATAAAACTGGGGGTGGATGGGCGTGACAGCCTGATGTGGACACCGGCAGTCAGCAGAGCCGTTGGCCAGTGATCACGTTCAGTCCGCGGTCGGTTCATCAGTCTCATTTACACACTTCCGCCACACTGGCCCAATCATTCCGCTTCGTCGCCTTGCACCTCCCGCTCCTCTGACCAGACCTTAGTGACAGTGGTCAGGTGGTGGGATGGCCGCGGCTCATCTGTAGTCCCTCACGACTAGCTGGTCCGGACAGAAGGAATCTGTTTCCACTGACGGCACAGAACGCACTGGCCCTGAGGACAGTAAAGGATCACTGGACAAAAAATGACCCCTGCGAGGCTGTGCACTGTCTTGTTGATAGCTTTGAGAGAGAGAGAGAGAGAGAGAGAGAGAGAGAGAGAGAGAGGGAGAGAGAGAGAGAGAGAGAGAGAGAGAGAGAGAGAGAGAGAGAGAGAGAGAGAGAGAAAGAGGCAATGTGAGTAAGTCGGATGGGGGTGGGGGGGGCGGTGGTATGGGGGAGTGAGTATGCGAGGAAGGAAAATCGAAGCCTTTTCTCATGGATCATCAGTGTTGCTGAGTTACAATGCAATTTGCTCAGAATGAGGAGAGTTCAGTTGGCAGGATTCTCTTCTAATTTTCCCTTCAGCAGAACTCTTTTTTTTTTTGTTGTCCACCAAGCAGGGCGCTCCCTCCATCCTTTCTCCAGAGAACTCTCCGCTTTTCCACCAGCAGGGCCTCTCCTCTGTTTCTTCCTGTAGAATTCACTCCTTTCCCGTCAGTAAAGCTCTCTTTCTATGTTTCCTTATAGAACTCTTTCCATCCATTCACACTACAGGGCTGTCTCCTACTTTTCCGTATAGAACTACTCTCCTTTTTCGCACCAGCAGACCTTTCTTCTATTTTTCCCCCCAGAGAACTCTCTACTTTCCCACTAGCAGGGCTGTGTCCCACTGTTCCCTATAGAACTCCCTCCTTTCCCTCCAGCAATGCTCT
>JADBJO010000076.1:685000-687500 GCA_016801955.1 Conus betulinus
GTTTGGCAGGTCTTCCCCAGAGCAGTTTTGCCGACAAAGGGGAAGTAAAACGTTCTGAAAATTACCCCCTTTATACCTCTAAGTTAGTGGAATGATGCAAACCACCCTGAACATCAGTATCTCTTGATCGCTCAAATCCACTATCAGCTCTGTTGTCTCAGGCTACAGAAATGCCTTCTGATTGGTTAAAACAGCAGGCATTAGTGTGTCCACTCTCCAATCTCCCCCTCTCCCTTCTCCTTTTATCCCTTTCCCCTTCCTTCTCCTCCACCTTTCCCCTCCCCTAGCTTTACTCTGAGCTTGAGTTGACACTGTTGATTAGTTAGTGGCAGGGACTCCAGCGACAGACTGCTATATAACTTCATGTGATACAAAAATACTGCCCCTTTTTAGTAGTGCTTATTATGTGGAGACATATAACATGATGTTAAAACACGGGATACCCGTTACCCAGCTTATGTCAGACTCGATTTTCCGAGCGTGAACACTCTCCAAATAAGAATGATCAACCTTCATTAACTAGTTGACTCAAGGCGGGGGGGGGGGGGGGGGGGGGGGGGGGGGGGGGGGGGGGGGGAGGGCGGGGAGAGGGGCGACGTCAGTGCCCATGGAGAATCCCCTCAGTTGAATCAGTGTGTAACACATGCATTCATTACCCTGAGGTCAACATCTCTCTCTCTCTCTCTCTCTCTCTCTCTCTTTGTCTGTCTGTCTGTCTGTCTGTCTGTCTGTCTGTCTGTCTCTGTCTATCTGTCTACTGTCTCTGTCTCTCTCTATCTCCTTGTGCATGTGTCTCCGTGTGCATGCGTGTGCGCGCGCGCGCGCGCGCGCGTGTGTGTGTGTGTGTGTGTGTGTGTGCGTGTGCGTGTGTGCGTGCGTGCGTGCGTGCGTGCGTGTGTGTGTGTGTGTGTGTGTGTGTGTGTGTGTGTGTGTGTGCGCGCGCGCACTCGCGTGTGTATAATCATGCAGTACTGCTGCCACTTAGAATTATCATGGCAAACTGTATATCAAAATCAACCTCATCAACCAGCAAACAGACCAGTTTTGTCATTATCAGAAGTCAGTCACTATTATATCCTTTTTTAAGACATCAGGAGCGTCAGGCAGCTTCCCCTCCTCCTCTTCTCCTTTCTCTCCTCCCTTCCTGATGTTTATACGTTTGTTTGTGGAAGTACCAGGGTAGGGGGGAGGGGATGTGGGTGATCAGTGTGACTTGTTTTTCCAGTAATCATGCCACGCACTTTCCATCCCTCATCACCACCTTATCCTACCCTTGTTCCCCTCCAGTTGTCCGTTTTTTTTTTTTTTTCTGTCAATCCGTTTTTGTAGTGACACCCACCCTACCCCTACCTGCACTCCTTCAACCCCCAACATGTCACATCATCTTCCCCGTTGCTTCATCCTGTCACTGAGTCCTGGGTTCTCTCCCACTCCCCCCATTACCTCCTTTTAATCATCAGTACAGTCTATGGTGAGAGTCTGATGGCTCTTCTGATGGACAGGCAGCTTACATACTTCAGCAAGTCAAGTCGTCCTAAAACCAACACAGAGATACAGAGAAACAGACAATGTTCAAACAGTCTTGGTTCTAATTCTGCTTCGCTCTGTTTTGATTTCATTTTGTCTTTGATACAAACAAAATGAATGTTGTCTAAAGGGGCTGAAGGATTTTTTTTTCAATTGTACTCAGCCGTTGTTTTCTCTCTCCATGAATTAAAAAAACCTGTCATGGACTTATAATCTGTACTGATGTCTTCATATGGAATAGGCAATCTGGCAAGCAAACGGAGAGAATACAAATGGAAATCTGTCTGTGCATCACCCATTCAGCACAGATTCCACTTACAGTGTAAATCAGTGAACCTTCTCATTCAAACTCACACCGTGACAACATCCAGAAGAATGGCCCGAAAGAAGTTCAGCATCCGGGGCTCAGGGAACTAAACACCCCGGAGGATGTCACACAGCACCTTAAAGTGCAAAGGGGCACTTACCGTAATCCTTCAAAAGAAGCTTTATAATAACTATAGGGAGATGACGCCAAATATCTTGAGGAACTCTCTACTGCATTTCTCAAATTAGAACATTCGAGAACATTAGAACATTAAAACACCGAACATTTTAAGATGATAGGGAGGGGGTAAGGAAAAGGAAAACGGTTCTCTGTCTCAAAGCTCTTCACTTCCTAAAACTTCGCTTCTGGAGAGGAATCACAAAAGATGAACTAATCTGAGGGGAAGGCCTCCGAAATCCTAGGGCAGGATTCTTACATAGTCAAAGATAAACTTCTTGGGTGCGCTGGCCAGTCCAAACTTCACAACAGAAGAGATGAAGGTTTTTTCAATTGACCTCTCATGTTCCCTCTTCCATTGTCAAATGACCTTGGAGAGGCGAATTGCGTGCCCCTGTCTCCCAGGGAAGCTGTCGGCTCAAGGGGTCTGTTTGGAGAGGTGTTTGTCGACACCACCAAGCAAGCTAATCATAAATGAAGCCCAAACTC
>JADBJO010000076.1:692500-695000 GCA_016801955.1 Conus betulinus
CAAGTTGTCCACTCGGTAGTTGACGGTGTTGCCCGTGAAAACTGCCCCCCCCCCCCCCCCCCCACACACTTGCACACCACACACAAGAGTTTCGTCTTCCTGTTTTCGTTTGCCTTTACATAATCAAGCATTGTACAAATGTATCAGCAAACAACAACAACAACGACAAGAAGAAGAAGAAGAAGAACAAGAACAACAACAACAACAAACAACGACAACAACAACAACAACAACAACAACAACAACAACAACAACAACAACGACACATATATAACACAAACACACACATTGAGAGCACCTCCAGCAAAACCAATCTTTATTTATATTTATGTTGGAAAAAAGTCATATGGGAAAAAAAAGAGAAAAACAGGCTTGCTGAGAGAGAGAGAGAGAGAGAGAGAGAGAGAGAGAGAGAGAGAGAGAGAGAGAGAGAGAGAGAGAGAGAGAGAGAGAGAGAGAATAAAGAATTGAATGCAATACAAATAGATGGTCGATACGCTTTCCTTTTTGCGGCACAAATTAAGGATGCTTCACGTACAAATCATGATGGTCGAATTGTCTTTCCTTTCTGATGTAGAGTGTGTAAAAAGTATGTGTTAACTGTGACTCATCACGTACTCTAATATGATTTCCTTGTGCAAAGGCATGTTAGTGAA
Source organism: Conus betulinus (assembly GCA_016801955.1). Taxonomy (NCBI): domain Eukaryota; kingdom Metazoa; phylum Mollusca; class Gastropoda; order Neogastropoda; family Conidae; genus Conus; species Conus betulinus. The sequence continues at coordinate 693,157 of JADBJO010000076.1, forward strand.
CATCTGAGTGAACATCTGATGACGTATTTATATTCATTTCATTTGAGGTTCGAATTCTAGTGATGATTTCTGATTACTTGAAAAACAATCAGTCTGGCTTTCTGTTATGCAGCCACTCCTGTTTTGGTTTGATTGTCCATGATTGTTTGCTTGAAGCGTTTCTGGATTTAGCTCTTTCTTTTTAGCCTCTCAAAATAGAAACCATCCTTTTGTTTTGAAGAACATATTTCTTATACTTGATTTCCAAGATCACTTTTCTAGTTTACCTGGACTAAGAAGCGTTGATTAGTCTCAAATCCTCAGATCATCTTATGCGGCGTCCTTTGTCCTAATCTCAGAAAACGTTCCATGACAAAAAAACGTGTCTTGTGTGATTTTGCCTACATTTCTAACACACAGCACATAAGCAAAACCAGCTAAATCTTCATATGAAGTAACTGATGAGGAACCTTCATCGAATTATTATCCCAGGTGTTTAAAACATTTCGTGTACTTCATGTGGCTTTTACAATTTCGTAGTTAAGCATTTACACGTTACCCAACTGTATTCGTGCCCTGCCATAAAAGCTTGATTCATAGCATGCCAAGTATCCATTTCAGAGGACAGTAATTCCTTTCATCCATGTTGATAATTCACTCTAGATAAGTAGACGTATCCTATAAAGTATAAAACTGGTGGTGCATACCCACTGCCGTTTGAGATAGGAGAACACTATCATTAGCAATCGACAGAATGAATAACACAATGACTCCTGGTGACAGAGCGGCGCCACTTTGCCATTCTTAAATATTTCAAGAATAGCTCATCAATTAGCGTCTGAAATTAAGATCAAACGGCATATTTTCCTTGTTTTGAAGACCGATGCTACACTGCATGCAGTCGAACGTCTTCGCATCGTTTCTTACACGTGCGTTGACAGCCTGTGTATGCTGTGTGCACAGAGTGGTACTTTTCCGTCTCCTCTGTCACGTTGTAAATCTGGTCACAGAAAATGTGATAAAACATGAAAGTTTCTGAAAATCTGTAAACAATACACATGATTTTCTATTTGACAGTCAATTCTTCTGAATGACTGCAAAAAAAAAAAAGTGAACATGTGACACAAATAGTGACATACTCGACTCAAGAAGCCTGTCTGTCATTCAGCAATAAGAGAGAGAGAGAGAGAGAGAGAGAGAGAGAGAGAGAGAGAGAGAGACAGAGACAGAGAGACAGAGAGAGAGAGAGAGAGAGAGTTTAAAACAGAAAAGAGCGTAAACGTGAATGTGTTATAAGGCTGTGCTTTAGTATTGCACTTCACACATGTTCCTGCATTTCATTAACTTACTAATAAAATGGTGTAGATGAGAGACTAGACAGCAGCAGACATATAGAGGTAGAGGTTGATCAAATGAAAGACAGGTTGGTGAACAGGCAGATGAGTAAAAAAAAAAAACAAAAAAAAAAACCGTGGGTGTCAACGTTCCTTCACATACTTGGAAAAGAAAAGAGTGACGTTTTTGTGACGTTTTTTCTTTGTGTTTTCCCTGCTGGGAAAGTTGCCGCTTGACTCAAAAACTGAAGTGGTTATACATTCGACAGATAACTGTCTCTAAAACAGCCAATAAAGATCTCACCTGAACTCGATGCTCTGGTTTCTCTGACAGATGTTTTGTTGTTATTATGAATCCGGCATGCTTGTCACGTGATAAAAAAAGGATATCGAGCGTTTGATCAGTGTCACCCAGGGCTTAAAACAGAGAAGTTAACCTGCAAAAGGTCTTTTTTCTCTCTCAGTTTCCCTCATCTCAAGGAGCATCAGTTCAAACTGGAACAGGAGGAATGAATTACCTGTAAGAAAGGG
>JADBJO010000076.1:700000-705000 GCA_016801955.1 Conus betulinus
CTTCATGAATGAACCATTCGATGTTAGCTTCATCAATGATCCATTCCATTTTGGCTTCATCAGTGACCCATTCCATTCTGGCTTCATCACTGATCCATTCCATTTTGGCTTCATCAATGATCCATTCCATGTTGGCTTCATCAATGAACCATTCCGTCCTGGTTTCATCAAAGACCCATTCCATTCTGGCTTCATCAATGACCCATTCCATTCTGGCTTCATCAATGACCCATTCCATTCTGGCTTCATCAATGACCATTCGATCCTGGCTTCATCACTGACGCACTGGGTTGCAGCTTCTTCGCTTCACACATTGAACCTTTCCGCAGAAATTTATGGCTGTGACGGCAGGAGCAGGCCAGAAACAAGAGAAATCGACCTGTTTTTCATCAATCACAGCTTAGGGCTCTGTAACATTAAAATTCAGTTCCTCTCTCTCTCTCTCTCTGCTGTTCTCCTTCCGTCCCTCTCTTCATTCCCCGCCTCGTCCCTCCCCCGTGCGTGCCCTGTTTGCGCGTGTGTGCAAGAACAAGGGAAAAACTTCATTGTGAAGTTCTCCATCGATAACGTCATTCTCTGTATTCTCTCTCTCTCTCTCTCTCTCTCTCTCTCTCTCTCTCTCTCTCTCTCTCTCTCTCTCTCTCTCTCTCTCTCTCTCTTATTATTTCAGCTACGTGTCTTCCTCGTTTATCCCATTGATGTCATACAGAGTTTTCAGGCAGCTCCTGAAGTAAACATTAATCTTTGAGGAAAATTACTAATGGAGGAAAAACAAGAGCATGCAGTTTACATAACAAACATTGGCTGTTGAGCCAATAGCTAATGGAGGAAGAAGGAAGGAAGAGGAAATGCATGTAGTTCGTTTACTTGATATTGACTGCTTGAATGAACAGACCATGAACAAAAAACACGTGCAAGTATTTGCAATATGTAAATATTCATTGCTGAACAAAATAAGTACTAGAGTAAGACAAAAGCAGGCTGTTCATTTAACAAATACTGATAACTGATCCAGTAAGTAGTGGAGGTAAAGTAAGAGAAGGCGGGTATATTAAACTATTGTTTGCTGAATAAATGAAAAAAGGAAGTAAAGCAACAACACGTCATATTATAGAACAAAGTATTGGTTGCCAAAAAAATAACTCATGGAAGAAAAACAAGTGCAGGTTCCTTCAATACTAAATAGTGTTTGCTAAATGAATAAGTAATGGAGGAAAAGGAAATGAGTTCTCTGCCATTATGTCAATGACCTGGCGAAAAATTTGAACAGAAAAAAGTACAGGGGGATGACAGGGTGGGGGTGGGGGGGGGGGGGGGGTGGGGTGGGAGGGGATGAAGTTGACAGTTGACACTTAGTAAATGCTGGACTCTTCACTGACACCAAACTGTGTCCATGGATGTCTGCCTCGTGATCATAAGCAGTATCTACTCGGCTTTCGTTTGTTTAAGTTACATTTGAGTGTTACGTCTGTCCCCGCCTGTGATGATATGGCGATGAAAACTTTGGTGGTCTGTCCATCCCTGTATTACATAGAGGTTTACCACATACAGTTCTGTTTTTATTTCTTAACACGTACCTATCATCTACATTTCTGTGACATTCTCGAACGAAAATCTGCCACCTACAGTTTTGTGCCATTCTCTAAGAGACACCTGCCATCTACAGTGCGGTGCTACTTTCTAACACAGACTCAGCTCTTACAGTTCTGTGCTCTTCCCTAAAAGAGACCTTCTGTGATATTCTCTAACACACTTCACCTTCATCTACAGCTCTGTGTCATTACCTCACAAAGACCAACTAACTTAACTTCTGTGCCATTCTCTAACAGGGACTACCACCTACAGTTCCCAACCATTCTCAAAGAGAGACCTACCACCTAAAGTTATGTGCTATTTTCTAACCGATACCTACCACCGCTAGTTCTGTCCTGTTCTCTAAAAAAGACATAGCACCTACAGTTCTGTACTATTCCAAAACAAAAACCGTTCACATGCAGTTCTGTGCCATTCTATATCAGAGATATATCACATACAGTTCTGTGCTATTCTCCAAACAGAGGGCCAACCACCTTCAGTTCTCTGTCATTCTCTTAACAGAGCCCAACAACCTACAGTTCTATGTTATTCTCCTAACAAAGATCAACCACCTACAGTTCTGTGCTGTTTTCCTAAAGAGAGGTCAACAACCTACAGTTCAGTGTTATTTTCATGACAGAGGTCAGCCACCTACAGTTCTGTGCCATTCTCTATCAGAATCGTACCACCTACAGGTCTGTGCTATTCTCTTACAGAGACTTTCCACATACAGTTCTGTACCATTCTCTTAGAGAGAGCCACCACCGTCTGCAGTTTTGTACCTTTCTCTTACAGAGAGACCTACTACCTGCAGTTTAGTGGTGTTTTTCTAAGACAGCCCAACCACCTACAGTTTTGAACCGTTCTCTAATCTCCCATTCTGTGCTGTTCTATAAACACAGTCCTACCACCTACAGTTCTCAATCATTTTCTAGCAGAGACCTAACACCACCTGTTTGTGTGCCATTCTCTTACAGAGACCTAATACACATAGCTTTTGTGCCATTCTTTATGAGACATACTACCTACAGTTTCTGGGGTATTCTCTAACAGAGAGACCTACTACCTACAGTTCTGTGGTATTCTCTAAGAGAGAGACCTAGTACTACCACCTACAGTTCTGTGGTGTTTCTCAGAGATCTGCCATTAGTTCTGTGTTATTCACTGTGGTATTCTCAGAGATCTGCCATTAGTTCTGTGTTATTCACTGTGGTATTCTCAGAGATCTGCCATTAGTTCTGTGTTATTCACTGTGGTATTCTCAGAGATCTGCCATTAGTTCTGTGTTATTCACTGTGGTATTCTCAGAGATCTGCCATTAGTTCTGTGTTATTCACTGTGGTATTCTCAGAGATCTGCCATTAGTTCTGTGTTTCACTGTGGTATTCTCAGAGATCTGCCATTAGTTCTGTGTTATTCACTGTGGTATTCTCAGAGATCTGCCATTAGTTCTGTGTTATTCACTGTGGTATTCTCGGAGATCTACCGTTACAGTTCTGTGTTATTCTCTAATGGAGCCCAGCCATCTACAGTTCTGTGCTGTTCTCTAACATAGACCTACCTCCTCAGTTCTGTGGCCAACTCCCAACCATTAGGACACTACACAATCCCACGACCTTTTGAAGGCAGACCTGGGAAACTTGAAGGGTGCGCTGTAGACATATTGGTACCAAGAATCAGAAAAAAGAGCCATCAAAACAGTAAACATGTAACTGCCAAGAATATTTAAAGAGTCAACAATAGAAAGGAAATCTCTGAGCCTATGCCTTAGGATTAAAAGAAAAATGCCAAAGGAAGACAAAATGTGTCAACAGTCGGAGTAGTAGCCAGCTCCACTGTGCGTTGACCTAAGCATGGTCAGCAGTCGCATGGGTGCTGCCAGTGGTTAACAACAGTGTAAAATAGACTTTACATGGATCTCCCAGGAGTTAGTGCTGTTGCTTGTGCTTACCGATACCCTGTCCCTTCTCCCATTTCTACATTCGAATGATTCCTACAGCAATATATTCAATAAAAGAGTTCTTTTCGGTGATCTTCTCTTGTCTGTTTGTCTGTCTGTCTGTCACTCTGTCTGTTCGTCTGTCTGTCTGTCTGTCTGTCTGTCTGTCTGTCTGTCTGTCTGTCTCTCTCTCTCTCTCTCTCTCTCTCTGTGCCTGCCAGACAGCATTTGGAATTGGAATTCAAAAGAAGTGGAACCAGTAGACATTGATTGATTGATGTCTGTTTCGTCATAGTATGACTGGCACCTCGCTTAAGCTGTCTACACGGAGGATTTAACAGCAACCAGTGGAGCTTTCAGAAACACTTCTACCTAAGTACAGACCACAGAGATTTTAACCCCTACCCGGCTCCTTGAGATAAAGCCTGGAATTGTTTTCTTAGGCATATGATCAGAGTATACGCATTAGTAATGCTTTATGCCTTTCTGTATTGAGTTAGGATTACTATCCATCCACAGTCTACTCACACCTACATTCTAAAGAATGGGTAAGTAGACAAAATACTTTAATATGTGCATGTTGGCAGTCAAACTTCGTGATTTAAGAAAACACACGTATCTCCTCAGACCCCATCGTTTGATAAAAACACATAGCTTCCCCCTCCATCATCCCTGGCCCCTTCCATCGACCTCACATCCTACTACTCACACTCTTTGCGTCCCTTTTCATACACACGCATTCTCTCTCTGTCTCATCTATCTATCTATCTATATGTGCATATATATATATATATATATATATATATATATATATAACGATGTGTGTGTGTGCGTGTGTGTGTGTGTGTGTGTGTGTGTGTGTGTGTGTGTGTGTGTGTGTGTGGAGACAGGGAGGAAACAGAAGCAAAAAAAAAAAAAAAAAAAAAAGAAAAACAGAAAAAATAATTTTCAAATATGAAACCTTCCACTACCAGCCTATGGGGACCGTTCTAATCCATCTTGAAAACAGAGCCATGCATATCACCTGTTCTGAGGGTCTTTCATCTCTTGATATGGACTCGTCGGGGAGGCATGGCTAGTTGTGCCTGGCAACAAATGGAGATATACTACAGTTTATAACTCTGTGATATTCTCACTACCAAGGGTTCAAAAACAAAAAAAATCCAACAGCACCCCAAAGCAGCCAGGGAAGGGTGGAAAAGTCAAACGACAAGAAAGTTGTGTAAGGGAATTAACTGCTGAAAAGAACTAAAATCATGATGTAAGCGGTATCAAATGTAGGGAAAATTCTGAGAGTGATGATCCAGTTAAGGATACAATTGAAGTCAAAAGGCGTCAACAGCAAGAGTGGTCAGCTCTACTGTATAATAACCCAAGCATTATCTGTCACATAAGTGCTGACAGCAGCTAAGAATTGCGCAGAACAACCTTTATGCGGATCACCTGAACATAGATGTAAATATGCATATCTCTCTCTCTCTCTCTC
>JADBJO010000076.1:717500-730000 GCA_016801955.1 Conus betulinus
CAAATGCTATGTATCACTGCCATATCAAAGAAGGGGATGTTATGTACCATAGTCTTCTTAGAGAAATGAAGGCTATGTGTCTCTGTCTTGTAAAGGAACCGAATGCTCTGTCAAATTCTCTTGTCTGAGAGCCAAATATCATGTGCCAATGTCTTTTGTTAAAGAAGTGAATGGTATGCGCCATTGTCTTGTTAAAGACGCGCATGTTATTTGTACTGTTGTCTTGTTCCAGAGCCAGACAATACTTTCTGTCGGCTAGTCTGTTTATTATATAACAGTTAACAGTCATCAGCAATTTTACATTTTTTTTTTTTCCATTATCCCCACAGAGGCAGCCTAAAAATGTTTCCTTTCACATTCCTAAAACACGCTCATTGCTCCTCCTTTGCAACCTCTCTGTCTGTCTGTGTGAGGGTGGGGATCAGAAGAGGTAGGCAGCGAAATCAACAGCACATTTAGAGTTAATTGCAGTCATTCGCTCACGTCTGACCCCTCTCTGGATGGAAAGAGGGTGGGGGACGTGGTGGAGGTGGGGGGACTGGAAGTAGGGAGTGAAAACAAGAACGTTATTATTACGTTAGGAGTGGTACTCCCACTGGTCGCAGAAAGGTAGTCATCTACCGGTTACCTTACTGAACCACTTAATTGAAGAGCAGTGGCACAGGGTGGCCTGTGGCATTTGGCGGACAATTTTGGAGAGAGAGAGAGAGAGAGAGAGAGAGAGAGAGAGAGAGAGAGAGAGAGAGAGAGAGAGAGAGAGAGAGAGAGGATGGGGTAAGGGATGGAGGGGAAGCAGGAGACAGACAAAAAAAAGAAAGTGCAACAACGTACCTACAAGGAAGAGATAGCACCTTCCCTCCCTCCCCCTCTCCCTTTCTCCCTCCTTCACACTATTTGGTGGCCAGCCCGAGGGGCAGGTTGCGTTGGACAAGAGGCACACTCCTAGGACCCAGCTGCTGCTGCTGCGCTGTCTTTTTGTTTCCCTGCCTGGTCTGAAGGTGCCACACACGCACAGAAACGGAAGAAAGTGCTTGTGATGTGACAGGTCTTTAATGGCACAGCCTGAAGGCGGGCATTGGAGGCAGTGAGGGAAAGCTGCGACAAAAAAAAGACGATAGGAAATCCTTCAGATGACCCAGTCCCTGACGTTGTTTATAGCACAGCCGATGGCGAAGGTCTGACCAGAGGTACATGAATAGGACTCCTAACTTCGCAAGTGGAAAGAAATGTCAACAGAGCTGAGAGACTGACATTTAAATAGCACAGACGTCCAAGACATTACTAGACTCACAGTATGTTCAAACACGAGAGCAAGCCGTCTTAATAATTGTTTGAGGAGAAATAAATGAGGAGAGAGAGAGAGAGAGAGAGAGAGAGAGAGAGAGAGAGAGAGAGAGAGAGAGAGAGAGAGTGTGTGTGTGTGTGTGTGTGTGTGTGTGTGTGTGTGTGTGTGTGTGTGTGCGCGCGCGCGCGCGCGCGCGTGTGTGTGTGTGTGTGTGTGTGTGTGTTTTGGAGGGAAATTCAGGAACGACAGTATACGAGATAGACATGCGCATATGCAGGATGCCTAAAATATATTTCAGGCATTAGAAACATGATCAAGTAAAGGGAAAATGAAAAAAAAAAACTCTCTGTCTATCTGTCTCTGTCAGAGTCTCAGTCTCTGTCCCTCTGTCTGTCTGTCTTTCTCTCTCTCTCTCTCTCACTCACTCACTCACACACACACGCACACACACACACACACACACACACACACACACACACACACACACACACACACACACACAGACACGCGCGCGCGCGCCCTTTCATGATGCTTTGACAGGTGAATGGAAGCGGCGCATTGCAGATGCAACTTAACTGTCTGAAGCAATTCTAAACGGGTGTGTCTCCATGAATATTTCACGGACTGAAGAAAAAGCTTAAATATTTTTTCACATACAAATGGATGACCTGTAAATGGCCTTGTACCTGCTGTGATGTTTATCAAGATGGACTGACCATCAGTTTTCTAGCTGTAAGTGCCAAAGAGGTTTTTTTTTTTCTGCTGTGATAAGTCTCAAACTCTCAGGACATTTAGGAATTTTGAAGGCCTGCATATTTCAATGTCCATCAGCCCAAGCACCGCTTCAAATTATGGTCGTCTTTTCTTTCTGGCTTCGTAATATCAAATATATCAGTACAAAATGAGACAGTTCCCATTCAGTGTCCGCACGGTGCAATTTCGCAAGTTTAAAATAGGGGAGTTCTCACCGGGTAGCCCTCTTAACTCAGAGAGGTAACCAGCTGGGTGGCGATGGATTACCACTGGGAGAGCTCGTCAGAGAGGCAGGGATGTGCCACGTGGTGCTTATGGTCCCATTACCACCAGTCGGTAGCATCATTAGGTGTTGTGAGCTCCATTCCATCATCTGCTGTGAAGAACTTATCGGTCGACACAAGCTGGGACATGCCATTTATATAAAACATCGCCCCAGCTCCTTTTTGGAAGAAGCTGTTTTATGGTGTCTCTTTATCGCTCCACTGTCATCAGAAACAGATGAGAGCATCTTCAGATCTAGCAGAGTGAATAAGATACTTTTAAAGCAGGGCAACATACATGGAACAGAGAGACAAAACGGCATAGAAAAGTGAGGCGTACATAAACAAAGGGAAACAAGTACAATCAAAAAGATGAGATGGGGGAGCGGGGGAAGCAGGCTGAAATACGTGATCCGCTCTGCTCACACTGTTGCCCTTCTCAACCATCCTGTGCTCGTTCTTGATGCTGAATTGTTTTCAAACCTTGGATCAAGCCCAAGAAGGACAAAAATGGCAAATGGCCGCTGCCTATATCGAATAGTTGTGTGATGATTATAACAAATATGTTCATCTTCTCTTGGGCATACCAAGGGTAGCGTACTTCAACATTAAACCGGTGAACAGCTATTCAAATAGAAAACAGATTGAAACGGTCAGCAGCTACCCGCATTGCAAAACGATAGAAACAGTGAACAGCTACACAGATAGTCAAAAGATGAAAACACTCAACAGTTACACAGACAGTCAATATATATGTAAGTCAACAGTTTCACACATAGAAAAAGATAACGCCAGATAACGCAAATCAACAGTTCCACACATAGAAAAAAAAAAGCTAACAGCAGTCGTAGCTAGTACATGGAGATGACTAAAGGGATAACGTTTATCAACAACAAGCACAGATGTAAATCAAGCAATCGCACGGATGAATAACTAGCACACAGATAACTGAATTAAGAAGGTATTTGCTTAGTTAACTATGTCCCTATTAATGCAGACAAAAGCAGCACCTGGTTGAAATTAGGGTTTCAGAAAGATAGGGAACGTTAAGGGATCAAAAGTTATATGCCATTGTCTTGTCAAAGGAAGAAAAACTCTGTGTTATTGTGATATCAAACGAACAAAAGTTTCGTGCCATTGTCTTGTCAAAAGAGCGACAGCTTCGTTCACTTATCTTTTTACCGGAACAATAAAACGTACACTGTTGTCTTTTAAAAGAACCAAAAGGTATGTGCCAACGTCCTACAAAAGGGAGGTACTGTTAACGAGAGTATAAAGATCCCCCATTGTCTGGTCAAACGAGCAATTGTTTCGATAAAGGAGCAAAAGTTATTTGCAATTATCTTGAAAAAAAAGAAAGAAAAAGAAAAAAAGTGCCATTGTCTTTTAAATATATCAATGTAATGCACCATTGTCTTATTAAAGAGGGGAATTTACTGGCCATAGTACTGCTAAAGAAGTGAATGCTATGTGCCATTGTCTTGTAAAAGAACCCAATGTTATGTGCTATACTCTTCTCAAAGAAGTGAATATTATGTGCCAGTGTCTTGTAAAAAAACAAACAAACAAATGTTTGTACCATTGTCTTGCCAAAGAACCAGATGTTATGTGCCATTGTCTCATTAAGGACATGGACATCCCATTGTGTTGTTACAGAAGCAAGCTTTGCATGTCATTATCTAGTAAAAGGAATATAACTTCTCGTACGCCTACATGATTAACACGTAACAGCCAACACTCATGGTCCTATTTGTATTTTCTTTCACATCATCCCCATAAAGGCAGCCTACAAACATTTACTTTCACAGCTCGTTAACATCCAACCCATGCTGTCGAACATTTCTTATTTCTTCTTTTCATTTTTCATTTTTTTTTTGTTTGTCCGTCTCTCCCTACCTCTTGTATGTTTGTGTTTCATCTGTCAGTTCACCTATGCTATATACTCCCCGGACATGCATTCACTTTGACATAATTGTAGTATGCTTACCTTATTGAATTATGCCTTATTGTATGCCACGCTGTATCCATGCAAAAGGATAGCTACATGTATAAGCAAAATCTGTTCAACATATTGTCAACAGCTTGAATGAAGGAGGGGAGGGGAGACTGGATTGGGTTGGGAGGGAACGGGTGAATGTTTGTGTGTGGGAGGGTAGGTAGGGACGTGATGTGTGAGTGTTTGTTTTTTTTCGTCTTTTTTTTTCTTCTCCACTATAAAAAAAAACTTATTAAAAACAGAGCGTAGGTTTAAACAAAAATTACTTTCTTCTAAAACACGCTAGCTGCTTCTCCTCCTCGATCTCTCTGTATGTCTATGCGAGGGTGGAGGTGAGAGGGGGCGGACAGCGTAATCAAAAGCATATTTTATAGTAAACTGCAGTCAATCGCCCACGTCTGACCATCTCTGGTTTGAAAGAAGGGGAAGGGGGGGGGGGGGGGGGGGGGGGGGGGGGGGGAGCAGGGACGGAGCTAACGGAGTGGAATCAAGGACGTCATTATTACATTATAGCCTGGACTATCACTTGTCGCAGAAAAGGTTAGTCATCTACTGGTTACCTTACTGAACCACATGATTGAAGAGCAGTGGCACTGGGTGACCTTCAGTACTTACGGGCACAATTTGTGTGTGTGTGTGTGTGTGTGTGTGTGTGTGTGTGTGTGTGTGTGTGTGTGTGTGTGTGTGTGTGTGTGTGTGTGTGTGTGTGTGTGTGTGTGTGTGTGTGTGTGTGTGTGTGGTGTGTGTGAGAGAGAGAGAGAGAGAGAGAGAGAGAGAGAGAGAGAGAGAGAGAGAGAGAGAGACAGACAGACAGAGAGAGAGAGAGAGAGAGAGAGAGAGAGAGAGAGAGAGAGAGAGAGAGAGAGAGCAGACCAACTTAAAGCTTTGGCATTTTTTTTTCCAAATTGGTATAATTATGATATTCGTTCTTACTAATGGAGCCACTTACTGTTGTCACTTGAGAACTCTCTTGTATTTTAAAGCCCATCAATGGTCTGGGCTTAGGAGTGTGGATATGATTTTCCTTCCAAGTTCGGCAGGCGAGTTTTATCGTCCACGGCTAAACGCCCCAGCCGCCTCTGGCAGGCAAGCACAATGTTCTCTGCTGTCTTGACTGCTCGTACTGCCAGAGTAAAGAATAAAGTAACAAGCTGCAAAGCATATACACGTACTCCCAACACAGCAGTACCAAGAAAGAAAAACATAAATCAGTCACTAAAGCACTTTCTCCCCTTTTGGTGGTAGTAGAAATTTTGCATGTAAGAGAAAAGAAAAAAAAAATGCTGCTCTCCCCAGCGGGGAAATGAACCCGGGTCTCCCATGTAACAGGCGGGGATACTAACCACTATACTACTGAGGGGGTTACAAAATTGGTTGCACTTAAGTTTATAAACCGTTATGCTTAAACCGTACATCACAGAATTATCATTTATACCCGTCAGTAACGGCTGTTCTGGTAACATAAAACATCGGCATCATCCATGACCCATAATGAACATATCTATAAATTTTCCGAACGAACGACCCAGCAGTTTTGACGGGAGCGAGTGGAACACATTTTGACCACGGATTGACAGACAGACAAACAGACAGACAGACACACACACACACACACACACACACACACACACACACACACACACACACACACAGAAATTCTTCGTTCCCATGGTAAAGTATTCCCTGTTCTATAAGAACTGGGAGTAAAAAAAAAAAAAAAAAGAAAAAAAGAAACTTCGTATAATTGATTAGTCAGTGAGATGGAGCATCTGTAATTAGCCAGTTATAAGCCTTCACCTTGCACGCTGTGCGATTTTAATGGGTCTGCACAGTTGACTCACAGCAAAGAAAATCCAAACCTGGATACAGGTGAGACAACACACAAATCGGCCGGGACTGTATGCTTCCAATAAAGATGACGCTTGTCAGGACAGCGCTTTTATAACCGCTTTCATGTTTTTTTTTTTTTCAAACGGGACAGTGTTCTGTAGCATAGGTTGGGCATGTTTTTCAACCGACATAGTGGACCTTTATTCCTGCTCACTTATCGTGCTCATCGTTTCACAATTAAACAGTAGAGCGATATTCTGCTTGAATATTGAACGATGAAAATTGAAGAAGCCTGAGCTGTCGAAATGTCACATACAGAAGAGCAGACCACACATTTTGAAAATGCGTTTTTTTTTTTTTACCATTTTCTGTCACAGTAACAGCTACTAAGAAATTTTTACAAAATGCATGTTGTCTCTGTCGTGTAAATCCTTCAAAATGCTAACACCGCGTGTTTTCCCACTGAAAGGTTCAGTTGGGATATTTGTTTTACATCGTGTATCTTTTGAAGTGAAGCGTGGTCATTCATAAACACCCACGTCCACCTGATGTGGAAACGACTATGATGGCCATTAATGAGCGGAAAGTCTGCACATTCGCGTCCCTCCCTTTAATACACACTGACAGCAGAAGGCGTGTGAAGAATACGGTTTATGTAGCTGAGTTTCTCTACAGATCGAGAGACTGTGTGTGTGTGTGTGTGTGTGTGTGTGTGTGTGCGTGTGTGTGTGTGTGTGTGTGTGTGTGTGTGTGTGTGCGTGCGCGCGCGCGTGCGTGTGTGTGTGTGTGTGTGTGTGTGTGTGTGTGTGTGTGTGTGTGTGTGTGACTCTTTCTGTCTCTGTCTCACTCTTTTCTGCCTCTCTCTTTCTCTGAAAAACACACAACAACAACAACAACAACAACGTAATAAAAACACAAACGAACAATCATTTGGATGCTTCTGAAACACTGGCGCAGTCCGACAGAGAGGCGCAACGACAATTCCCGTGTAAAAGAACAATCCTATGGGGAAATCGTCTTCTTCCTTTCCTTTTCTTCCATTATGTGGCCACAATCAACGCTCTTATTATTTTGCCACAGAATAGGGGGTCTCCACTAAGCGGCTGCCCGACTTAAAAAAAAAAAACAAACAACAATTCCTAAAGTTTCTTTCCTTTTTTCTCTGTAGGTTTGAAATCACTCTTCAAGTTGAATGAGTGAATCACAACATTTGCTCTAGATCACATTTACACACTCCCTGCCCACTAACTGGATCAGAGGGGACGAGAAGTGACGGGCAGGCATCCTAGTGACGGCCCCCGGCCCACAATTCCCTGTGCAAGAGAGACAGTCGTACACAAAAGCAAAGCACAGAAACAATCTCTCGTGTTAAAAGAAAAGCCATATACAAAAAACGCACACACACACACAAAAAAACAAACAATCCCTTGTGTAAAAGAACAGTACTACACACACAAAAAACAAAAAAAAAACAAGGCAATCCCTTGAGTAAAATAAAACGTCCTATTTACAAAAAGACAGACAATCACTTGTGTAAAAGAACAGAACTACATAAAAACACACACAGGCAATCCCTTGAGTAAAAAGAAAAGTCCTTCATCTAGAAACACAGACAATCCCTTGAGTAAACGAAAAGTCCTTCATAAAAGCACACAGACAATCCCTTGAGTAAAAGCAAAAGAAAAGTCCTTCATAAAAGCACAGAGGCAATCGGTTGAGTAAAAGAAAAGTCCTTCATAAAAGAACACAGACAATCCCTTGCATAAAAGAAACGTCCTTCATAAAAGCACACAGACAATCCCTTGAGTAAAAGAAAAGTCCTTCAAAACAGCACATAGACAATCCCTTGAGTAAAAGAAAAGTCCTTCATAACAGCATATAGACAATCCCTTGAGTAAAAGAAAAGTCCTTCATAACAGCACTCAGACAGTCCCTTGCATAAAAAAAAAGTCCTTCATAAAAGCACACAGACAATCCCTTACATAAAAGAAAAGTCCTTCATAAAAGCACACAGACAATCCCTTGCGTAAAAGAAAAGTCCGTAAAAGCACACAGACAATCCTTGCGTAAGAGAAAAGTCCTTCATAAAAGCACACAGACAATCCATTGTGTAAAAGAACAGTGCTGTGGAGAAACACACACAGACAACGCCTTGAGTAAAAGATAGGTCCCACACAGAGCTACACTGACAAGTAGAAAAAGCAGTAAACGTGTCTTAATCGACCATTTTGAGAATCGGCTGCCGTAGTCTTAACAATGCGCAGACAATAAAGCCATTGTAACTTGTTTCTTTTTTCTTTTCTATTTTAGTGTCTATGACAGAATAGCTGACTAACTCATGGCTTATTCATGACTTCATGATTGTTTTTCCTGAGTTTTTTTTTTTTTTTTTTTACCTTTGTTCCGTTGCTTTGAAACTTTCATTTAAGATAATCGGGTGACCTTAAGTGTTTGCAGATTTGGAGTGTTTTGATTTAAAGAAAAAAAAAAATCAGAGTCTTTTCGTTCATGGTTGGCTGGAAGATTCTAATATATCTTTCACGCTGATACTGATTTGATCTCTAAATTTAGAACGATAGCTCATGTAAGATAAAAAAAAAGTCTAATATTAATATGAACAATGACACAACAACAACAACGACAACTACTACTACCACTGCTGCTGCTGCTACTACTACTACTACTACTACTGCTACTAACAACAACAACAACAACAGACACGACAACAACAACAACAACAACAACAACAGTAGTAGTAGTAGTAGTAGTAGTAGTAGTAGTAGTAGTAGTAGTAGTAGTAGTAGTAGAAGTAGTAGTAGTAGTGGTAGTAATGATAAAATAATGATTGTGATGATAATAACGATAACAATAATAATAAGCAAGAAAAAACATAGTACAGCAAGAAAGAGAGATGGAGAGAGAGAGAGAGAGAGAGAGAGAGAGAGAGAGAGAGAGAGAGAGAGAGAGAGAGAGAGAGATCACATCTCAGCTAAAGATTAAATCTATAGATGAAAGACACAGATTGGCGTGCGAAGGTCTGGTTTTTTAGTTTTGTCTTTTGTATCATCTTTGCCTTGATGTGCGTACGGATATATATAATGAGAATGTAAAGAATGTAAATATCTAAAGTAAAGAGTCAGTAAGGAGGCACTGGGAGAAAAATGCCAGGCATCTTTGAAGTCTAAGTCAGAACATCCACCATTCAGCCACAGTGACAGCATGGTTGAAAATGTGCCATACGTTTCTATACTAGGATCGTATTATGAAAAGAGTGAGTAGTCAACATCTACATCGCCATGGCTATCTCTGAAGTCACTTCGTTATCCTGCAGTCTGAAGCCGGCCTGTGATCTTATCGGGTGTGACAGCCTCCAGACAAACTTGGAGAACCTGGACAGCTGGCGGACTGAGGAAAGGGAATCCGGTCCTGTCCGTACTGTTTATAAGTTCGGTCGATTGCAGGGGGGGCATCTCAAAGAGGAAAGCACTTTGAAAACCTAGCCTGTTAGTACTTCTTTACGTGAAGTTGCTTTTGCTGAATGTGGGTTCTGTATATTACAACTAACAAGCAAGGAGATTCGTTTTCTTACACACTTTTTTTTTATTCTGTCGTTCACTTTTTTTCCAGCGATTCTCGAGCAAAGCCGAATTTCAGACCATGTCAACTTTAGATCATGACTTTTAAACAGAAATTTTGACGTGGGCATGCTATAATGGAGACACAAATCCAGCAGCAGCTGATTCCGATATATGCCACGTTGAGAAAATTTTATGGTCATATGTGTTTTTGTTAAAAATTACAAGCTTGCAAACTGTGTCATAGGTGTAACGATTATAAATAAAATCTAACCATTTTTTGTACCCCTCCCAAAAAAAAATCCCTCTTTGGGGTATTAATTAATACAGGTACTGCATTTATACTTAATCAGCATAAAAATACGGTGTAATCACATCATTACTGTAAAATGCGTTTATCTAAGTGGACATTTTACATTTTTTGTGTTTCATTCATTTAACGACCAAAACTGTTTGAGATTTTGGAAACACACAAACAAGCAAACAAATAAACAAAACAACAAAAAAAAACCCCATATATATATCCACATATAAACACTTAGATTCAAGCTGTATTTTGACACGAAATTTTGAATAAAGTGTACTGATTATTTTTACAGAGCGATATTTGATTTTGAAGATAAAAAGTATATGCTTACAAAAAACAAACAAACAAACAAACAAACAATTAAAAACCTCTCCAAGATAACTTCGTTTGCAACTATTTGACTATAGCACCTTAAAAAGCAATACAATTATTTGGCACACACACACACACACACACACACACACACACACACACACACACACACACACACACACACGTTTTTTCAATCAGTGGGAGAGTGCATGTTCTGTCTCCAAAATGGGTTATGATTGTCTCCATAGGCTGCTAGTGATGATTTTTGTATTCATTTTTTCGCTCTGAATTCTCTTTTTTTTTTCTTTTCTCTCCCCCTTCTGCCGAATGCCGATTTTTTCTCTTCGAATATTTGCCAGATCATTAACATAAAGATGGAAAAACTCTTAGCCTGCACCGGTTTTCCCTTACTATTAGATTGTTCAAGGTATCATTCCTTGTTCAGTCAGTGGCAGATTGCATCTCTTAGGAGAATCACGTAAAGGCTGTTGTTCTGCACAATTCTGGCTGCTGACAATGCTGGGTTATCTAACAGCAGAGCGGACTATTCCGACTGTTGATACTTTTTTTTTTTTTTTTTTTACCTCCTTGCATTCTTAAATGATCCTCAACGTAAGCTCAAAGATTTGCCTTTATAATTTACATATGTTTCTGCTTTTTCGGCAACTTCTTTCTTCACTACACTTCCTTTTGTTTGACTTCTCTAGCCTTCACTGGCTGGTTTGGGGTGCTGTTAGATTTCGTTTTGGAACCCTTGATGTTGAGAATACCACGGATTTGTAGACTGTGGTATATCTATTTGATGCCAGGGACAGGTATGTGGAGTCGGTGATGCCACTGTACAGTAGAATTTAGCAGAAAAGAATGCTTCGGATCCGGCAATAGTGTGTTGTGACTTAAAAATCAATTGCAATGGCTCGCCCCCCTCACCTGAAATAGCTAGTGAAATATTTTGGACGTTTTTGGTATATCATTTTCTTTATGAAAATATAAAAGCCACGATTTTGAAATTGGGAACAGATTTAATTCATTATCTTGTTCCAACGTACATTGATTTCATTGGGATCGAATGAACGGTTGTTGATTTACAGACAATTAAACAGAGGATGGGTCGAAATCAAAGTTCGCAAAATCTGTTCAGTTCACAAAATCATTTCAATAGGGGGTGTGGCCACCGCCATTGGCGAGACATTCCACGCAGCGACTCCTCATCGAGTTGACCAGTGTTCTGATGACCCTCTGAGGGATTCTCTGCCATTCCAGTTGCAGCATTTGGAAGAGATCCTGGCGGTCTCTGGGAGGTGGATGGTTCTCCTTCACACGTCTCCCCAACTCATCCACATATGCTCGATGGGATTGAGGTCGGGGGACTATACGCCGGGAAGATCATCCTGTTGATGCCGGCCTGCACAATGAAGTTTTCGGCCACCGGGCCCTATGTGGCCGAGCATTGTCGTCTTGGAAGACTGCCATGGGTCCTATCCGTTGCATGGTCGGAACAACGAAAGGCGCCAGGATTTCATCCCGATAGCGGATGCCTGTGAGGTTTTCCATCATATGGTAGAGTGGTGTCTTGTGGTGGAGGCTGAAGGCACCCCATACCATAACAGATCCTCCCCAAAGGCCCTGGTCTGGCGAACAGCTGCATCAATGTAACGTTCACCAACACGCCTCCAAACTCTAGTTCGGCCGTCATTGTGTTCAAGACTAAACCGCGACTCATCTGAAAAGAGGACCTGGGACCACTGTTGTTGGTTCCATCTCACATGACGATGGCAGAAAGCTCGGCGAGCCAGCCTATGGGCTGCTAGCAGTCGTGGTCGAACAGCTGGGGCGGTGATCGTGATCTGATCTGAGGCCGAAGTGGTGAAGACGGTTTCGTATGGCTTGACGGCTGAGGATGGTGTTATTTGCCATACGAAGCTGCCTTTGGATGCTGGTGGAAGTGGTATCCCGCTGCAATAGGGCCTGCCTCTCGATGATGAAACGATCTTCTCTGGGAGTAGTCTGCCTAGGCCGACCTGACCGTGGCCTCTCTTCAACGCTGTTGGTCGTCCCCTAAAAACGCTGATTCAGTCTAACAATAACTGAATGATGCACACCAAGTCGTCGCGCCACTTCAGCCTTTGCAATGCCATCTTGTATCCACGCAATCGCCTGGTTTTGTCAAAGGTGCTAA
>JADBJO010000076.1:735000-745000 GCA_016801955.1 Conus betulinus
TTTTTTAAAAAAACGAAACTGTAAAAGCACCATTCACCTGAACGACACAACAGAGACTCTTTGGTCTAGAGGGGCCTGGAATCCTTGCTTTGATCACAGAACTTTGACCACCTGGTTGCATTCTGTTGTTTGGTTTGCTTTGTTTCTGACTGCAACAGTTCCGGTATTGTTGTTTGGTTTGCTTTGTTTCCGACTGCAGCAGTAACGTTACTGTTGTCTGGTCTGCTTTGTTTCGATTCGCAACAGTAATGTTGTTGTTATTTGGTTTGCTTTGTTTCCAAGTGCAGCACCAACGTTGCTGTTGTTTGGTTTGCTTTGTTTCCAGCTGCTGCAGCAGTAACGTTGCTGTTGTTTAGTTTGCTTTGTTTCCAGCTGCAGCAGTAACGTTGCTGTTGCTTAGTATGCTTTTTGTTTCCAGCTGCAGCACCAACGTCGCTGTTGTTTAGTTTGCTTTGTTTCCAGCTGCAGCAGTAACGTTACTATTGTCTGGTTTGCTTTGTTTCTGATTGCAACAGTAACAGTAACTGTTGTTTGGTTTGCTTTGTTTCCACTTCCCATGCAACAGTCACATTACTGTTGCTTGCTTTGTTTCCAACTGCAACAGTACGTTACTGCTGTTTTGCTTGCTTTGTTTCCTACTGCAACAGTAATGTTACTGTTGTTTGCTTTGTTTCCAGCTGCAACAGTAACGTTTGTGTTGTTTGGCTTGCTCTATTTCCAACTGCAACAGCAAGGTTATCACTGTTTGGTTTGCTTTGTTTTTAACTGCAACAGCCGATTACTGCCAGTAACTTGGGTAGTGTTTCAGTGGCAGGTTTTCATGGACCCCGTCATTTAGAGGACTTGGGTCAGTCGTCATGATGTGGATTACTGGCTTTCCACAGGGTAGTGACAGGGTTGGACGACAACTCCGATATGTAGTAAGGCTAGCGCCCAAAGATCTAGGATAAGACTGGAGCCCATAGATTTGAGGTAGGACTGGAGGTCATAGATCTGAGAAAAAAAAAATGGAGGCCTTAGAGTTGTAATAAGAGTGGAGGTCACATATCTGTGATTGGACTGGAGACCATAAATTGGTGATAAGATCGGATGGGCCAAAGATCTGGGATAGAACTGGAGGCCACATGTATGTGACAGGACTGGAAAACACGGATCTGTGATAAAACTGGAGGCCACAGATCAGTGAAAACGCTGGAGACCACGCATCCTTTATGAGACTGGACGACTCCTATCTATGATAATACTGGAGGACACAAATCTGTGCACGGGCTGTCTAATGTCAGGGCGTTGTTGTTTATATCCATTTGCACTGTCACCAAAGGTGCTTCATTCCCCAATAATTAAAGACCAGTTTTTACACACGGACCCACACACACAATATTCTGACATTATGTCTCCATGAGAAACAGAATGCTACTTTCAACGAGCGTATAGAACACGCTGTAATTCAAGTAGATGGGCTCAATGGAAGCCGTTCTTCCCAGCTTCATAATTAACAACTTAAATGTCTTTTGAAGACTGTTTTCGTTTCGGACATTTATTGTACCAACCGAACCTATGTATTACAAACTATTCGGACCCTTCGACATGCAGCTTGCTGCTGATTCTTTATGACACTTAAACACGTATATTAAGACCTGCCTCCCCTTTTTCTTATCGGCGCTTTCACATGCAAGGAAATTTGATACAACTACAGGCCAATGTTAGTCGGCAAACGCAGAAAAAGTAATCGCTGTAGAAGTCTTTGGCAGTTACCACACAGCTTAATTACAAAAAGACGCACCATGGCATACACGCATTTTCTTTATGAATATTTTTTTTTTTTACACCAGACAAAATACCTCTCGGTCTGTTTTCACGATGGGTTGATTTGCTTGTGGAAAATTTGATTAATTACTATGGAAGTCTATTCGCCTTACAAAACACAGTTTTAATAACAAGAATCGTGCAGTTGTTTTCTTAGGATTGATATATAATTTTTGATGAAGACTCTTAAGTCGCAGACATAAGCGGGAAAGGGGTCCTGCTCCAAGAGGGTTTCAGACAAGAAGATGAAGAGTTTAACTAATTAGAATGATGGGGTTTTGCAGATTAGAAGATAGTCAATTTGAATATTAAGATAAATGGGATACATGAAGATGAAAATTCCAACAAGGCTCATGGTGAATACGTTAATGTACGGTACACATACTCACGGGCAAAGTGCTACCTAATCTCATGTCGTACACACACACACACACACGCACGCACGCACGCACGCACGCACGCACACACACACACACACACACACACACACACACACACACACACACACACACACACACACACATATATATATATATATATATATATATATATATATATATATATATATATATATCCAGATTTACAGTGAAGCATATCTTGATCACACTGCCTTTATATATTTCTTCCGCAGAGGAGGTAACCATCCATTTCGTGTTGTTTATAGCGCAACCCGCACTAAAGATCATACAGAAGGGAATGGATACTGCAAGTGTCTGCCCTCTTGTTGTCTGTCTGCGTCTGGTCCCTCCCTGTCTGTACGCCTGTGTCTGTTCTCTCACCGTCCCTCTGTTCCTGTCTCCTCATTGTCTCTCTGTGTCTGTGTCCTCACCGTCTGTTTGTGTCTGTCCCCTCGCCGTGTGTGTGTGTGTGTGTGTGTGTGTGTGTGTGTGTGCGCGCGCGCGTGTGTGTGTGTGTGTGTGTGTGTGTGTGTGTGCCCTAATCGTCTGTCTGTTCCTGTCTTCTCATTGTGTGTCTGTGTCCTCACTGTCTGTTTGTGTCTGTTCTCTCTCCGTCTGTGTGTGTCTGTCTCCTCACCGTCTGTCTGTCTCTTTCCCCTTACCGTCTGTCTGTGTTTGTTCCCTCACCGTCTGTCTGTCTCTTTCCCTTTCCGTCTGTCTGTGTTTGTCCCCTCACCGTCTGTCTGTCTCTGTCCCCTACCGTCTGTCTGTGTGTTTTGTCCCCTCACCGTCTGTCTGTGTCTTTCCCTCACCGTCTGTCTGTGTGTTGTCCCCTCACCGTCTGTCTCACTCCCCTCACCGTCTGTGTGTGCCTGTCCCCTCACCGTCTGTCTGTGTCTGTCCCCTCACCGTCTATGTCTGTCCCCTCACCGTCGTGTGTGTCTGTCCCCTCACCGTCTGTGTGTGTCTGTCCCTCACCGTCTGTGTGTGTCTGTGTCCCTTCACCGTCTGTGTGTGCCTGTCCCCTCAACGTCTGTCTGCGTCTGTCCCTCACCGTCTGTGTGTGTCTGTCCCCTCATCGTCTGTGTCTGTCCCCTCACAGTCTGTCTGTGTCCCCTCACCGTCTGTCTGTGTCTGTCCCCTCACAGTCTGTCTGTGTCCCCTCACAGTCTGTCTGTGTCCCCCCCCCCTCACCGCCTGTGTACGTCTGTCCACTCACCGTCTGTCTCACTCTCCTCACTGTCTGACTGTTTGTGTCCCCTCACCATCTGTTGTGTGTCCCCCCCCTCACTGTCTGTGTCTGTCCCCTCACCGTCTGTCTGTGTCTGTCCCACACACCGTCTGTCTGTGTCTGTCCCCTCACCTGTTTGTCTGTCTATCTCTGTCCCTTTACCGTCTGTCTGTCTGTCTGTTCCCTCACCGTCTGTCTGTGTCTGTCCCCTCACTGTTTGTCTGTCTATCTCTGTCCCTTCACCGTCTGTCTTGTCTGTTCCCCTCACCGTCTGTCTGTGCCTGTCCCCACACCGTTTGCCTCTCTATCTCTCTGTCTCTTCACCGTTTCATCGTCTGCCTGTGTGTCTTCCTCCTCCTCGTTCATCTCTGTCCCTTCACTCTCTGTCTGTCTTCGTCCTTTAACCGGTTGTCTGTGTCTTTTCGCTGTCTGTCTGTCTGTCTGTCTGTCTGTCTGTCTGTCCTGTTTCTCTCGACTGTCTGTCTGCATTAGTTTGTCCCCATCGTTTTTTCTTCTTCGTCTGTTCTGTTCAATGTCTGCATAGCTCTGTTCCTGCACCGTCTTTCTGTCTGTCTCTGTCCCCCTGATTGCCTGTATATCCCTGTTCCCTCACGGTCTGTTTGTCGGTCTCTGTCCCTTGATTGTATACATATGTCTCTGTTTCTTCACCGTCTGTCTATCGGTCTGTGCCTCCTGATTGTCTGTGTATCTCTATTTCTTCACCGTCTGTCTGTCGGTCTCTGTCTTCTGACTGTCTGTCTCTGTCATCGTAGTGTCAGCATGCCTCAATTCCGTAACTGTCTTTACTGACTCTTTCCCCTCACCGTCTGCCTGTCTGTCTGTCTGTCTGTCTGTCTGTCTATCTGTCTGTCTGTCTGTCCGTGTCTGTCGCTTCACTGTCTGCCTCTCCCTGTGCCTCACCTCGCCGTCAATTTCTCTTCCTCTCACCATCTGTGCGTCTGTGTCTGTCTGTGTCTGTCCCCCTCACCCGTCTGTCTGTCCGCTCGCCGTCAATGCGAGTGAACAAGCGAGCGAGCGAGCGAGCGAGCGAGAGAGAGAGAGAGAGAGAGAGAGAGAGAGAGTTGTTATGAATACATTGGGAGAGAGAGAGAGAGAGAGAGAGAGAGAGAGAGAGAGGGAGAGAGAGAGAAGTGAAATGATCAAATGAAAAGAGAGAGAGAGAGAGAGAGAGAGAGAGAGAGAGAGAGAGAGAGAGAGAGAGAGAGAGAGAGAAGAGGGGGACAACAATGTTGTTTTCGAAAAGAAACGGGATAATTAAAAGGCAGCGCACCTGACAGATAAGACGATTGGGTGGGTTGTTGATGAACTAGTCTGAATCCCAGCCCTCTAAATCCTGCCGGCCAGACCAGACGAGCAGTCTGGGGGATTCCAGACGTCTCATCAGCCGCTTCACACAGACAGCATGTTCATTAATCTCGTCGCTGGCGGCGGTACCAGAGTATTTGTCACTCATACTTCCACCACCATCACTCCCATCATCATCATCACCGTCACCATCGTCACCACCACCACCATCACCCGAACTGCTCTTGTCATTCAGTTTCAAGTCAGATTAGCATTGCATCAGGCATGGCAGAACTACAGATGAAAGAAACAGTCCGGAGAAGGAAGATGGGGAGGGGTCGAAGAAGAAGAAAGAGGGAAGATGTGTTTACTGGTGAAATATCAAAGAGTTCACAGACAGAGGTGTGTAGGAAGAACGTGCGCGTACGTTGATTATTTTTACGGAAGAAAAAGAAGGAGAAGAAGAAGGAAGAAGAAGAAGAAGAAGAAGAAGAGAGAGAGACAGACAGACAGAGACAGAGAGAAGCAGACAGGCATACAGACACACACAGCAAAGAGAGAGAGAGAGAGAGAGAGAGAGAGAGAGAGAGAGAGAGAGTATATCTCAAGACTCACGCACACACACACAAAACAGAGAGAGAGAGAGAGAGAGAGAGAGAGAGAGAGAGAGAGAGAGAGAGAGAGAGAGAGAAGGAAAGAAACGTAGATGGCAGAGACAAAGACAGAGATATAACCAAGATTGTAACATTGAACAAACAAAAAAGGATCGAGGAGGTAGATGACGGACCGGACAGAGTTAAAGACAGCTGAGCCCCCCACCCCCCCCCCCCACCCCCCACTCTCCACCTGTCCAGACTGGACAAGACCGATGCTGGCTGTTGTGCCAGGCGGTCTGCCAGCCCATTAGCCCCGCGGCACCCTGTGTGCTCAACAATCTCCCCTGCCAGACTTGTGGAGAGAATTGATCATCTTCACCATCACCACCGCCGCCGCTCTCGTCGCTCGCTAGCTCGCTACTACTGCCGTTACCAGCTTCATTCGTCAAGTCACCTTGTTGCCTGTCGGAGGGAGGCTCCGTTAGGTACAACAGGGAAGGGGAGAAGGACTGGTGGATTGAACCGCCAATGGCTAATCCGCCGTAAACTTACGGGAGCAGTGGGTTTAAACTTAATCATGGTTAAATCAGTCTGCTCTGGTGGTGGTGTGGTGGTGGTGGTGGTGGGGGGGGTATGGGGGGTGGAAGGGAGGGGGTATAAAAGGAAAACAAAAAATGGAATGGGCAATCTGCCCCCCCCCTCCCCCCACCTCTAAATCAAAAGTCTTGGGTCGTGGTTCATACGTTAAATCTAAACTGTAAGAAATTTCACTAATTAAATCAACTTACAAACCAAAATGATGGAAAAGATCGAGCTCTCTATATATGCGAGAGTGGAATGTTAACATCATCCAGCGATTTGTTGTAAGTATTGATCCTACCTCACACCGTCCCGCACCTCTCTCTAACCCCCAAAGTCAATGATATAACAATTCAAAAGATCAACACAATTTGTGTTTTCGCTGTTGCTGTTTTTTTTGCTGCTGCTGCTGCTGCTGCTGTTGGAGTTTGATGTTGTTGTTGTTGCTGCTGCTGCTGCTGCTGTTGGGGGAAGGTAAGAAAATAGACAAAAGATACTCTTTTCCCTCTGTAAATACCAGCATCCCCCCCCCCCCCCCCCCCCCCCCCGTGGCCTGCTCTGGTGGTGGTGGTGGTGGTGGTGGTGGTGGTGGGGGGTAATGGGGGTGGAAGGGAGGGGGGGTATAAAAGGAAAAAAAAACCCCCGCAAGATATTCCTCCCACCCCATACTCCACCTCCTTGTGGCTGCTGTATACTCTCCCTCTTCGATAGCCCCCCTTCCAGTATTCCCCCTGCTCTTCCCTGAATTTGATATCCCCCCCCCCCCTGCTCAAGACTCCTCTGCCCACAACAGAAAGAGTTCCTCCTCTTCCTGGGAGGAGGGGTGCACAAAAGGAAAGCTTTCCCACTTCATAACTAAAGACCATGCAAGCGCACAACATACAAAGACACACATGCCTTAGGCAAGCAGGAAAAGTACTGGACAGGCAGAGAATCGAACAGGGGCAGTATTGGGCAGGAGGAGAATCGAGTAGGAGATCCATCAATACGGGTGGACATCAAACTGGCCCCAGAATTTGTCTCTAATGGCTCTAGACCATTCCTGGGTATACATACTGACTAGTCTTTGTTGAGATATGCCACGAATTAGTCTTGTATCTCCGGTGAATTACAGCAACCCACACACAAAGCCCTCTCCAGTGTCACATACAATTTCATGTTTGTAACCCTACAGTTTTTTGTCTTTTGCAACCAGACTCAGTATCATTCTCATGGGCTTTGCGCGGAAATCGTTCTTGTTCCACTGTTTATGATTTAAACCAGTATCCAAGAGAGTTCAAGTGTGTGAATCTACAACTCAGTGGATAGCGTCCTGGCTCACCATCACATCATCTCATTAACAGTGCGATCTGGAACTCCCAATAGAAGTTACACGCTATGAAATGAACCTTATTATAAAACCATTGCATTCTCCAGATTTCAGATGAGTACAATAATATCGGTTATATGTAGGTATGAAAAAATAGAAACAGCCTGTAGTGACATATTTCTACAACTTTGAAAGGCTCCTGCTAAGCCTTGAAAGTGCTTCTTGTCCGTTGCGACCAAATGGAATTGTGCCTCCGAAGCAATAATTCAGATTGTAAAACTGAAGCTAATATAACTATATTCATTCAAAAGTTTCATTGGTCTACTCTCAAAGAACTGCTCCTCTCTTCGATCCAAGAAATCAGCTTTGCGAAACAGAGAAAGCAAGATGTTCTTGATTTTGTTGGTATTGATTAGCCCCACGATATCATAGCAAAACTTTAATAACAGTTCAACTTAGTCTGCAGATAAAAAAGTGTGCATGAAAGCGAAACTATATCGTCAGTGAATGATAGCAGAAACAATGTCATTATGCCTGGGAATAGTTGTATACCATGCCTCATATTTGCAGTTACGTTGATCAGCTGATCGATGAATAAAAGAAGAAAATAATTTTAGACGTAAGACACATCCTTTGCGACGACCGGCAGGACAGCCTCAAGAGTCTGAAAACTGATTGCTCATTCTTAGACAAGACAGGGAAGAATACTACAGAGCCCTATGTAAACATAAAAATCTGTTGATTCCATTATTTCCAATGTTATCTAGGAGTAAATCGTGCCGAACTGAATTAAACGCTTCTGTAGTCTACAAACACGACGTTTTATATATAAAGTGTAGCACAAAGACTGAATATTTGATCGATAGTAGAATTGTGTTTCGAAAGCCAGCTTGGCATTCAGAAATAACACTTCCACATTACAGCCAATAAAGTCTTGTGTTCCATATAGTTGTGTTACGTTTATATAAAATACCGTGTGAGGAAATATATCGGTAACAATCATTGTTTCCAAGATCTCCTTTTTATGTATGGGTATAACAATAGTTTCAGCTATGCTGGTGGATATTTTCCCTCCGAAAAAATCAAAAATTAGGTTGTGGAAGGTTGTTGAAAAGAGTGATTTACCCCCCCACCCCCACCCCCAATTGTCCATTATAAAAGAGAGAGAGAGGGGGGGGACAGACAGAGAGACAGAAAGAGAAAGAAAGAGAGAGAGAGAGAGAGAGAGAGAGAGAGAGAGAGAGGACAGACAGAGACAGACAGACAGACGAGTGATCGGTGGAAGAGTTTCACCTCATGGGGAGAGAGAGAGAGAGAGAGAGAGAGAGAGAGAGAGAGAGAGAGAGAGAGAGAGAGAGACAGACAGACAGAGAGACAGAGACAGAGACAGAGACAGAGACAGAGAGAGAGATCATCAAACAAACCGACAGGCATTTCAAACAGAAAGACCCGCCATCGTCTGTAGACCATCAGACTTATCTAGCCCTCGCTCTCTTCGCTCTGATAACTGTCCACATTTCTCCGGTCCTGCGCACAATGATTATTGCTGGAGAGTCCGCCCTTGTTTGTATACGACAATCCTCAAAGCATGCAGCTGTCAGTGTGTTTTCCTACTGGCTACTTCACCGACCGTTCAGCCAGCACTACGTTTTCCTTTCGTTCACCACATACACCATTTAAGCAACACTACGTTTTCCATGTGTTTACTATATGTACCATTTAACCAACACTACGTTTACCTTTTGTTTACTACATGTACCATTTACCAACACTGCGTTTACTTTTGTTTACTACATGTACCATTTAACCAACACTACGTTTCCCTTTATTTCACTGCATCTACTATTTGACCAACGCGACGTTTTCCGTTTGTTCACTATATGTACCATAGAACCTACACTACTACGTTTTCGTTTTGTTCACTACCTGCACAATTTAACCAACGCTGCGTTTTCCCTTTGTTCAGTACATGTACCATTGAACCAAGACTACGTTTTCCTTTCGTTCACTGCATGTACCGTTAAACAAAGACTAAGTTTTCCTTTTGTTTATTGCATG
Source organism: Conus betulinus (assembly GCA_016801955.1). Taxonomy (NCBI): domain Eukaryota; kingdom Metazoa; phylum Mollusca; class Gastropoda; order Neogastropoda; family Conidae; genus Conus; species Conus betulinus. Next base: position 744,283 of record JADBJO010000076.1, read on the forward strand.
TGCCCATTTAGCCAACACGATGTGTACTTTTTAACTAACACAACCTTCCAGTTTTTTTTTTTTTAATATATGTACTATTTAACTAACACTATATTTTTGTTTTGTTCACTACATTTACTATTTAACCAACGCTACGAGGTTTTTTTTTTGTTCACTTTGTATACTATTTAACTAAAACTACGTTTTCCTTTTGTTCACTGCCTGTACAATTCATCCAACGCTACGTTTTTTTCTTTTGTTAACTGTATGAACCGTTTAACCAGCATTGCATTTTTTTCTTTTTGTTTATTGTCTATACACCACTCGAGCAATACTGCGTTTTCCTTTTTGTTTTCTACATGCGCCATTCCGCTAACACGGTATGCTTTTTTTTTTTTTTTTTTTTATTACATATACCGTTCAGCCTAGGACACGGTTTTCTCCCCCCCTCCCTACGTATGCCATTCAGCTAACACTATGTTCTTTTGTTTACTTCATGTCCAATTCAGCCACTACTACGGAGTCCTTTTATTTACGGGATACACCGTTCAGTCGACAATGACGGATTCCTGCTTTCTTTACTACCTGCACCGTTCAGCACATATTTGCCACGTTCAGCAAGGGAAACTTGACCAGTACCCGCTGCTGTCGTGTCCCTCACATCAGGACACAAGACACAGTGATGCACAGTGCCAGTAGACCAGCAGTGGTCGTGTTTTGGTGATTCGAATTCTTCGTT
>JADBJO010000076.1:757500-762500 GCA_016801955.1 Conus betulinus
TGCGCTCCCTCGCCTTAAAATAATACCGCTTTTCCGATAGTTTATCTCCCTTCGAACTCTCTCACCCCACCCCCCACCCACTCACGCCCCCATCCCCCACCTCAAAATAGATACGAAACCATAACACCTCTTTTCTCTCCCCAACTTTCCATCTTTCCCTCCCCTACCCCCCTCTCCCCAACCCTCCCCTCTTTTCCCTACCCCCCCCCCCCCCCCCCCCCCCCCCCCCCCCCCCCCCGATCCTCTTTCTGTCTACGCGTTTTGGCAGGCTGGAGGTTTGCATGAACATTTTTCCGATCTTCCCCCCTTTTCATCTCTACATCTCTCTTCTCTCTCTGTCTGTCTGTCTCCCTGTCCCTCTGTCTGGTCTGTCTCTCTCTCTTCTCTCTCTCCTCTCTCTCTCTCTCTCTCTCCTCTCTTTGTATGCTTGTCTCTCTTTGTCTCTGTCTCTGTCTGTCCTGTCTGTCTTCTGATCTGTCTGTCTCTCTCTCTCATCCTCTCTCTATCTCTCTCTCTCTCTCTCCCAACCCACCCACCCTCCCTCCCTCCCTCTCTCTCTCTTTGTATGCCTGTCTCTTTGTCTCTGTCTCTGTCTGTCTATCTGCCCCCTCCCCCCTCTCTCTCTCTCTTTGTGTGCCTCTTTGTGTCTGTCTGTCTGTCTGTCTCATCGACCCCCTTCCTTCCTCCCACTCTCCTCCCTCCATTCTCCCCTGTCATCATTTTTTTTTCCCAACCAGTGCACAGCATTAGACTTTTACAAAGCAATATAAAAAAAAAAAAAAAAAAAAAAAAAAAAAAAAAAAAAAAAAAAAAAAAAAAAAAAAAAAGGGAGAGAACCCTTCCACCACCATATCCCCGGACGTTAACAAAGTGAATCCGCCCTGTTGTTGATTTTAATGAGCAGCTGGTTGCGGACCTGATTTAAGCGGTGCTGACTGATGCTTTTACGCTGGATCAAAAAGGNTTTGTAAATGTGATTCCAAAGGTTTAGATAGAATAGACAAAATAGAGATTGGTCTATAATTACAGGGATTGGATGAATCACCGGATTTATGTAAAGGAATAACTTTAGCTTGCTTAAATTTTAAGGGATAGTATTGCTTTTCTATACATAAATTATACAGATAAGTAAGAGTGTCAGTAATTATTGGAGAAGAAAGTTTTTAGTATTTTGCCATCTAATTTATCTAAATCACGTGTACCTGTTTGTTTTAAGAGTGACAGACTTTTACTAACGTCTAAGACCGTCAGAAATCGGAGAGTAAACGGGGTAGTAATTGGTTTCGAAGCAAATATAATGTTTAAATAAGAAAGATCATTTCCACCCGACTTGTCATTATTGATAATTTTAACAGCGATATTGGAAAAAATGGTCATTTAACTCACTGGCTGTAATATCAGTGATTACTTGTTGACTTTTTGAAACATATTTATTGTTCAATATGTTTATTGCTTTCCAAATTTGTCGTGAATCCTTTGTAGATACTAACATTTCTCTGAAGTATTGTTTTTTTTGACTTTCGTTTCATTGCAGTAACTTTATTCCGTTGTTTCTTGAACTGTTCTTTTGTACCAGAGCTACTTACAAAATCTCTATTGTATCTTTCAACATCTATTTCCCTTTGTTATCCATGGTGGTTTCATTTCTTGTCTTTAATCGTTTCTTTATGAATGGTGCATGTTTATTATAAACATCAAGAAAAGTGCTTGTCCAAAACTCGCTCGCTTCATCAGGATCCCTAATTTGATAGATATAATCTAGCTGTGAATTTAGTAAATCAGTAAAAAAAAATCTTCTTTATTAAACTTTTTAAAGTTTCTATAATATATAACTTTATGTCCTACTTTGGGGATTTTTACATGAGTATTAAACCAAGTAAGACAAACAGGATTGTGATCGCTACAGCCGCATGACGGGGAGCATATTTCAGTAATGTTTTGTTTTGCCATTTTGTTGGTATAAATATGGTCAATTAATGTAGAAGAGGAATCAGCTATTCGGGTAGGCCTGTCAATCAATTGTTCCAGTCCTTGACTTATTAAACTTTGAGTCCATTTAAACTGAGTTTTCATCAAATCAATGTTGAAGTCACCTAGTATGATGGTTTCTTTATTTAATATGATGATTTCGTCCATAATAGAATTGAACTTTTCATACCAGTCTATGGTTTCTGAAGGATTTCTATACACAAATCCCGTTATAAGTGGTTTATTTCCTTTTATTACAATCTCTAACCAGATAGACTCTACGTCATAATATTCAAGACTTTCCAGTCTGTTACAAGTTAAAGAAAACGCAAAATAAACAAGTAGTCCTGTAGTTTTGGGTTTGTGCGGATCTAAACGAATAATCTGATATCCTGGAATGTACATGTCAGAATCTAATATACATGAAGATAATCGAGATTCCGCAATGCAAAACAAGTGAAAGGGATTCCCAGAATTATGTAGGATTATTGCGATGTCATCTTTTTTATTACTTGCACTGTTTATGTTAAGATAACCTATGCGGAGCCCCTGTTTACTTGGCCAGGTGTTTAATGTAGGAGGCATGGCACTGATTGATTACTTGATTAAGAATTAAAGTTATACTTCAATAGTCAATAATAGTCAAACAATCAAGACTGAGAAAAATAGGAAAAGAAGTCAATTATCAAAACAGTGTACTGCAATTACAACTGAAAGAAGTTCAGTCTCAATACACACATACAGTCTAGAAGGACAAATCCACAAAATCTTTTACATAATATAAACTACTTCCGACAACGGAGAAAAGGAATTCAAGAAAGAAAACAAAGAAGGCAAAAAAAAAAAAAAAAAAAAAAAGAAAAAAAAGAAGACAAAGAAGAAGAAGAAGAAAAAGGTACAATACAATCCAGCACGTACAAGGTATGAAAGATATAATACAATCCAACACATACAAGCAGCAGAAAAAGACAAGGTAAATCTTGCGTTAGTAATTTTGCAAACACTTTAACAAAATTGAAAGTTCCATAGATATCCCGTCCCAAGTCCGAGTATGTCAACTGAAAAACATAGTTATATGAAACACAACAACAACACACAACAACAACAACAACAACAACACACACACACACACACACACACACACACACACACACACACACACACACATGTGCAGTAACTTGGCATCGTTAGTGTACGCTTTTGAACATAACTCAAAAATACATTAAACTGCAGAACCGGATATCCTAATAGGAGCCACACGATTTCATATCTGACAGAATTTCGACAATGTGATGAAAAATAACAGACACTATTTACAATCATCAGAAGGGTCAAAAACCACGAGAGAGAGAGAGAGAGAGAGAGAGAGAGAGAGAGAGAGAGAGAGAGAGAGAGAGAGAGAGAGAGAGGGGTGGCAGGTGCTTATATTTGTATTGGATATGAGCGAATGAGCGCAATCATTCTAAAGTTTATTTATGTCAATGTTCATTTATGGTCACTGTACACTTTTAAATATATCATGAACTTTAAAAATAATTTGTTTCCCCTTCTCTTTTTCTCTCCCCCCCCCCCCCCCCCCCCTCCCCTCCCCCTCCCTTTTTTTTTTTTTTTTCCTTTTCCTTCCTTTTTTTTTTTTTTTTTTTTTTACATTTTACCAGTTACTGACTGGTCTGTGGTGATCACACTGTGACATCATTTGTGACGCCACGTTGATGATTTGTTGAGCACATTGACCAACAGGACCTAGTGGCTGCCAACTCCGTGAGTCCGCGCCACAGCCCTGTGGATCGGGTTTAAACCCTAAGAATCCTGAACCTGGAAGGAAAGGGGCCTGTCTTTGACCACACTCACCAATATTAGCATTGGGAGGGGGATAGAAATATGAGGATGGAAAACTTGGATTAGGGAAATCTGGAACCTTGTAATTTGGAAAAGGAAAGGGTGGTGGAAATGGAGGAAAGTTAGCAGGAAAAATTGGAGGGGAACTATTCCCTGTGCCAGCAGGTGGATAGCGGTAGCGCAAAGTACTACTGCCCTGTACGTTCCCCGAAGGTGTGGGATCAGCAGATTCCACTTGCTCGGATTGACCAGTATTGTTTGTACCGGTCTGGGTGTTTCTTTTGGGGGGCAACAGGGGAAACTCTTCTAATGATGATAGGAAGGGAAGGCCAGGATTTTTATCATCATTTTTATGTAGCAGTCCTCTATTAGAGGCACGCGAGTTTCTTCGGACATCCCTGTGTGAATTGGAAGACTGAGGAGCAACACTAGAACGAAGCAGTTGATCACTGGAAGGACCCGCATTTTTTCAGAGGGCCGTCAGCACGAGGACGTGGCGCCTGTGGGAGAACCTGCTTAAAGTTGATGGCCAGCAGGCTGTCCCTCTGGTACTGGGATGAGTGACATCCCTATACAGAGCTTGGCGTGGGGCTCCATTCTGGGTCACAAAAGCGCTGTAATTGTCAATCAGGTCCACTCGCATGCTAGTGCATGATTCATACAAGTTTCCTGTTGGACGGTGCAATGGCGTTGTTCAGCTGATTACCACCACGTGCAGGAATAATGGAGCTGAAAGCAATGTAAGCTGAGGGAAAGCGACTTTTGCAAAGGCCAATGAGTTCCCGCCAATCACCTGTGGGAATAGGCCCAGCCGGGCAGTCATTCACACCTACATGTACAATAAGTGTTTTCACGTGAGTTAGCTTTGTCAGAGAATGTAACCAGCGGAAAAGGTCCAGTATGGTTAAACCTGGTACACAAATTTTGAACATCCGGTTATTGTATGTCCCTAATCGTTTGGGATTAATATGTCTTATCACTGAATCACCAATAACCAAGGAGGAGGTGTCTTCTGGAATTCTTAATTCCATCAATACTTGTTGGGGTGGTGGTTTGTTATTGCTCTCAGTAAAATTTTCCTTGAAGTTTTGATTAGCCTTGGATGTATTTTCTGAGTTATCAGTATTTTCATTTGGAGATTTTGAGCTTTGATAACGATATTGAAAACCTTCTACTTCCTGACCGAGTTCAGA
>JADBJO010000076.1:767500-777500 GCA_016801955.1 Conus betulinus
GGCTTTAACTAGTATTTATAACATTGTACAGGCGAGAGTAAGAGTCGGCAGTGAACTGACAGAAGCTTTTCTCTGTTCCACGGGGTTTTTAGCAGGGTGTAAATGCAGCCCTGTCCTGTTTTCATTGATTATAAATGAGTTGGCCGAGCAAATCATCTTAAAAGGTAAACATGGAATTCAACTTATCCCAGACTTTTTAGAAATCTTTATCCTAATGTTTGCTGATGTCATTATTCTGATTTCTGATTCTATTATTGGTTTGCAAAATCAGTTAAATGTGTTGCATGACACAGCAAGGAAGCTTGGTTTGATTGTGAATTTAGACAGTCAAATACTGTTATCTTTAGAAATGGTGGTTTTTGTGTCAGAGCCCGAACAATGGTATTATGGCCAGAATAAGATATCAGTAGTTAATATGTACAAGTATCTTGGGGTTATTATGTCCACCAGGCTCACCTTTGCACATTGTCTGAACGATCTAGCTAGTCGAGCAAAAAAAAGGAGTTGTCAGCATTTTTTAAGTTGTGGTGGTCATTAGGAGAAAAAATCGCCTGCTATATTCTTCAAACTCTTTGACGCCCAAATACAACCTATGCTTAGTTAAGGAGCCGAAGTTTGGGGCATCGTCGGAAATCTGGACATAATAGAAAAGGCACATTTGTTTTCTTTAAAAAGGTTCATGAATGTTAGTACAAAAACCCCGAATGTGATGATTTATGGTGAGTTAGGACGCTTTCCACTATACGTAAACTTGTACGTAAAAAGTATTAAATATTGGTTAAAATTGTGAAGATGCCATCTCATCGTTTGCCTCTGAAGTCTTATAAAATACTATTACATCTTCATAATAATAACAAGAATACTTGGGCGTCAGCAGTCTGTTTCTTTCTGTATAAATACGGGTTTGGTGAAGTCTGGGAAAACCAGGGTGTCGGTGATGAGAAAGGATTTTTGAGAACATTGAAAAACAGTTTGATAATGACTACAGGACACACAATGGTTGTATAACATGGAACAAAGTGATCGTTTTCAACTGTATCGGATGTTCAAAAGTGATCTGGTTCTTTCTTCATATCTAAATTTTTTGTTAACCATCTACGAGCTAGGATAAATTTAATCAGACTAAGGTTGGGTGTTTCTCAACTAAATGTGCATAAACTGCGCTTTTATAGAAATATAACAGAAAGTTACTTGTTGTGCCCTTTTTGTGTCTCTCAAGTGGAATCTGAAGTACACTTTGTTTTATACTGCCCGCAGCATCAAGAATTAAGAGAAAAATACATACCGAATAAATTCTACAATAATCCTTCTCTGTTCAACTTGACAATGCTTCTTCTTGCTGAAAGTAAGACATTGATTATCCGGCTTGCTATATACCTCGAAAAAGCTTTTTCATTACGGAATATGTATTTAAATGGGTAAATGATGTGAAAATCTACCCCTAAACATGTATGCTATGCAAGTCCCTATTGTCGTGTGTGTACGCTGGATCCTGGAAGTCGTCTCCTTATCGATCGCTAGATGAGAACAAATCTTCGAAGCGTCTCCTGTTATTTTTGTTGTGCTTGTAACCACTCAGTGACATGGGCCTAAGGCCTATTCATTAAAATATTTCAGAGTCTCTCTCTCTCTCTCTCTCTCTCTCTCTCTCTCTCTCTCTCTCTCTCTCTCTCTCTCTCTCTCTTAAACCATTTTAGGAATTGAAAATAAATGAGGCAGGGAACAGTAAACAATAAACAAAAAAAACAAGTAGGGTAACCCTTGCTCCCATCAGAGAACTCAACACAGAGTAACTTTTATTCAAGTCTGGCACAGCCTTTTAAACTTGAATAAAGTCAGACAAATACAAAGACGAACAATAATAGTGGGGGGAAAACAAGCGCAGGCCAATAGCCCCTCCATCATCACAGTAATGACTTTGGCGAAGATTTGAACCGTGGGGGGGGGGGGGGGGGGGGGGGGTTAAAGATGAAGGAAATGGGAAAATGAAATTAAGAAAAAAGAAAATCATGAATATGAAACCTCATCACTAGCTGCATGAGGGAACCATCGTAATCCCTCTCGGGGGCAGATCTGTTTGTATCGCCTGGTCCTAGGTCTTTCGTCCGCTGAATCGGACTCATCACGGAAACACGGCTGAGTGTGTCTGTGCTCCTGGATTCAAATAGAGAAACGCCAGTTCTTAATACCGTGGTGTTCTCACCACCAAGGGTTCAAAACAGAATCCAACAGCACCCCCAAAGCAGCCAGCGAAGAGTGGTAAATGAAACAAAACGACAGTGTGCGGAGGAAAAAAGTTGCTGAAAAACTAAGGACACTATGCAAACAGTATAACATGTAGAGGACAATCTTTCAGCCTACGCCTCGGATCCACCCAAGGATGCAGGGGAGGTTCTCTCTCTCTCTCTCTCTCTCTCTCTCTCTCTCTCTCTCTCTCTCTCTCTCTCTCTCTCTCTCTCTCTCTCACTCACTCACACACACACACACACACACACACACACACACACACACACACACACACTAATGTGCCTATGATAGTATGACACAATTGATGAACAGCATTCTATCTCTGGATACATTTCTTACTGTATTACTGACAAAAAGACCTTTCTAAAACTTAAATATTCTGGACAGTGCTCTTACTGAACACGACATACCTTCTTATTTGCCAAATTTAAAGCGATGTCCAGGCACTTTTATTGTCATATTAATCCTCGACTTGTGCATCCAGCTTTTCTGTCCATAGTATCTAGCAGACATCTTCACAATCATCAGTAGCTTCACTTCAGTGATCACACACAAAAAACTGTCTGTTCATAGTACACCATCCAGCAGAACTATGTTCCCATATGTGATCTCACATATCTTTGTATGTCCACAATACATCCAGCAGATATTTCCACATAGTTTTGCACCCACTAGCAGGCTGTAATGAGCGAGTAAAATCAGGATCACAAAAACACAAGATTAAAATAAAAATGGGAAGATTAATTAATTCTTACAAAAAAAAGTTCCACTAAGCCTACTGGTACTTCTGAAACTATCAGCTATGCAACTATTGATTCAAAGATTTGTAATAAGCACTTTTCAGTGCTTGAAGGTCCTTTTCACAATATTCATATCAGAAGCATTCCCTGGCTTTGCTTTGAGAACCAGCAAAGCTTCTGTGGTTTCTTGCAATAACGAAGACCTCTGTTCTGTAGATGTCTTCCTGACCATAGAGAGAATACTCTCTCACAGGCAGCAGAAGAGTGGGGGATGGTCAGAATCCCCTTCATAACACATGATAGCTTCTGGACTGCAGGATGCCTCTTGTCAAGCTGGTGCCACACCCAGTCTACTCTGTCTGTCTGGTCACACACCACACATCACTCCTGCTTTCGTGATCTGTAATTGTAGATCGTTGGCGGACGAAAGTCGACCTTTCTCCAACATCGATGTCAGAGTTCCAGCCACCGCTGCCTTCTTCGCTTTGTGACTGTTACTGTTCACATGTTTTTTTGCAGTCATTAAAGCCGCCAAACTTGATTTGAAAGTCAGAATTGCAAACGGTGCAATGGGCTGAAGTTGTTCCCACGCGAGAAGGCCTCAACTCGGGAAATGTCTTGCTGAAATCAGATCTCCAGTGAGATAGGTACTTCTTTTTCTTCACAGGTGGCACATCCTTTGTCGACTTTGATGATCCTTCATCATCAGTCTCATGAGCGCGGCTTTTTGAAGCCATTGTGTTGAACAAACCAACTAATTCGTCGAAGCGAGTGAAAGGAAAATGGCTACTGTCAAGTGCTCGCATATAGTAGTAACCAAAACGGCCTCATTGGATGCTGCTATTCCATCAGCCAATCAGACGCGCCGTTATAAAACCTCAGAGTTGGTCGCTTTCTTTCATGTTAAATACCGAAAACTAGCGAAAACAGGGCTTTTTTCGAAATGGCTTGACGCGAGAGTCAAAAATCGGGAGATTCAACGCAGTCGGCGGGAGATCGGGAGGCAAGACTTCGGTGCATGATGCTGTGATACTGGTTCTGCACAGGAAAGTAATGAGTATGAACTCCATCCGACATCTGAACATCGTGTTTATGTCCCACTCAGAGCTAGACGTGATATGGATCCCAGTGGGACGAACTGGACAGTGCTATCAAAATCTGTTCCGTCGTCTTCGCCGTGAATGTTTTTTAAGAGTGCTGCTCAAACTTCATGTGGTCCGGATCTGCATGCTGTTTACACACCACCGGGGACCTGTTGGGCACTGGAAAAGGTGAAGTGCAACGACACTGTGTGGCTACAGCACAACTCGCTCATGCAGCCCCGCACAAATCAAAGGCCAATGCACTGTTGTCTTCCTCGTTGATCGTGATAACGTATTTAAAGCTACGGAAGTGGTGTAATTTGGACACAGCCTTTGGCGCCTTTCACACACCACTTCGGGTTCAGTGGTCAGTCTCCTTTAACGGGGTGTTCAGTTGGTCAGTCTCATTTAACGGGATGTTCAGTTGGGTCATTGTCCTTATTTAACGGGATGATCAGTTGGTCAGTCTCATTTCACGGAATGTTCAGTTGGTCAGTCTCATTTAACGGGATGTTCAGTTGGTCTGTGTCCTTATTTAAGCAGTTATTGTCAGTGGTGTGTTTAGAAGTTGGTGAAATTGTGTGTGAAGTCAAGACCAGACGCTACTGGTTACACATTAAAGTGGCTAAGGCTTTTTGCATACAAGGTGCCGAGAACCAAAGGTCAATGTCGACAACTGCTTCCACCACTGTTTCTTGCGATGCCCGTGTTACTTAGTTCTGGATGCTGTTTCTGCGCTTGTGCTATGTTAATGCTGCTTACGACTATGTTTGTTATTCTTTGATTGATCAATTGATTGATTGACTGAATGATTGATTGATAGGTTCATTAATTAGTTCAGCCATCTAATCATTCGTTCATTCATTCATCCATTCCATATTCCTTCATTCGTTTTACTAATTAGTTCGTTTACACATTTTATGACTTTTTGACATTGTTAAACTATTGATTTACCGTTAAAAAGGACACTTACGCACTGCCAATGTTGTTCACTGCTTAACTTTCTATTCCTCTACCGTGTCCACGCCTAAAATTTGCTCTTCCCGTTTCAAAATCACTTCTCAATCTCGTCCATTATATCTTTTATCCCAATGATAATATTGACGTTCTAAACGGAAAACAACGTTCTTACGACACTATTCCTGACCTGAGTGCTTTTTTAAGACATCTTCAGCGTCTTTCCTATTCAAGCCTTCTTCCTGCATTTTAAGTGGATCCGTCAGATTTCTTCCTGCATTCTAAGTGGATCCGTCAGACTTCTTCCTGCATTTTGTGTGGATTCGTCAGACTACTCCTGGAAACACTTCTCGAACAAATTTTTGTGCTCCTGGACTGGTTCCTCCGATCGTTAATGCCACACAAGGGTCCGCCACGAAATTTCAAGACTAGCTTTTGTTCAGCTACACTCATTTAAAGGAACAAGCCATCTGGATGCAATGGATATTTTTGTGAAATCAAAGTCATCCAGATAAGCAAAAAGACATGCAGCGGCGCTATTGTCGGGAAACAAAACACGCGTGACTACACTCATCGGAAAGAAACCAATGTACTGGGTCACAATGACGCTTTGTGCAGCGCTGGGTCACAATGACGCTTTGTGCAGCGGTAGCCATCGTAGCCAATAAACTCTCGGCTGTAGGCACTGTAATGTCCGTTGTGACTTTTGCCGTGGTGTAAAGAGACTACCGATAAACTCTGTCTGTCCGTCTGTCTGTCTGTCTGTCTCTCTCTCTCTGATTGAGTAATCAATTCGCGCGTCTAAATGTAATTAAGATTCCGAAGAAATCGCAGCCCATGAGGTAAAAAAAGCAGTAAAGTAATTAAAACAAAGGAGGGGGGGGGGGGGGGGGGGGGGGGGGGGGGGGGGGGGGAATCCAGATCCCACACATTAATCCATGAACGATACAACACGGCGGACGGAAGCAATCACACACGCACACACACACACACACACACACACACACACACACGCGCACGCACGCACACGCATTCACGCACGCATGGCCGCATGCACACACGCATACCCGCACGCAAGCACGCACGGACGCACACACACGCGCGCTCGAGCACACACACAAACACACAGACATGCAGACAGACAGACGACAGACAGACAGACACACACACACACACACAGACAGACGCAAGCACGAACACGCACGCACGCGTGCACACACACACACACACACACACACACACACACACACACACACACACACGCAATATCAAACCAGTGTTGAATAAGAGAGGAGGAAGAAAGAAAACGAAAGAAAGGGAAAAGCGACAAGCATGCAAAACCAACCCCCCCCCACCCCCACCCCCCCACCCCACCCCCCTCCGATGCATCCCAAAAGCAATCCACGCTATTAACTGGGCCCAGATGCAACCCCCTAGAGTTGCGTTAAGTTTATATGCCCAGTTCCCTCCCATTTCCCCTCCCACCTATCCCCACTCCCCCACGTCCCGCCTCACCTCCACCTTCCCAGCACACTTATCAATTCCCTGATCCAATCTCTTCACATACTTGCGTTTTGTTGTTGTCGTCTTTTTTTTTTTTTAGGTCATCGCTTGCAAGCCTCCTTTCTTTCCTATTTCTTTTCTATTTCTTTTATCTTCGTCCTTGATGTTTGGGTGTGTGCATGAGTGGGTGGTGGTGGTGGTGCTGTTGTTGTTGGTGGTAGTGGTGGCGGCGGTGCTGGTGTCTTTTTCTTCTGCATATGTTTCTTGCTTGTCTTCCTCTGTGTTTTTATCTGGCCATCGACATTCTGTTTTTATTTCGTCTTTCTCTTGGGTTTGTTGGCAACGGTTGTTTGTTGGTTTGTTTTGTTTTCTACAAGACGGATCGAGAGAGGTAAACAAACCTTGGGAGAGAGAGAGAGAGAGAGAGAGAGAGGCGGGAGAGAGAGAGAGAGAGAGAGAGAGAGAGAGAGAGAGAGAGAGAGAGAGAGAGAGAAGAGAGATGAGAGAGCATTTAAGAACCATAACAGGGGAATCATGTAAGCCATAACAACTGGACTAGTTTTTAGGATGAAAAACAAACAGCTTCTGCATAAGATTTTCACTCATCTCAGACGCTTTTCACAAGAAGCAACCAAGATTCTTTATATCTTTAGTTCTTTTTAAACTAAGCAAAACCATAATTTGTACATATATGATCATTTGCAATATTCCTGTGGATCAATGATTTTGCGAATGTCTGGAAGAATGGGCAACAATACACAACATGTGTCATTCTACTGTTTCACGGTGTACTGGACAAACTGGATCAACCCCCCCCCCCCCCCCCCCCCCCCCCCCCCCCCCCCCCACCCCCCCCCCCCCCCCCCCCCCCCCCCCCCCCCCCCCCCCCCCCCCCCCCCCCCCCCCCCCCCCCCCCCCCCCCCCCCCCCCCCCACCCCCCCCCCCCCCCCCCCCCCCCCCCCCCTCCCCCCCCCCCCCCCACCCCCCCCCCCCCCCCCCCCACCCCCCCCCTCCCCCCCCCCCCCCCCCCCCCCCCCCCCCCCCCCCCCCCCCCCCCCCCCCCCCCCCCCCCCCCCCCCCCCCCCCCCCCCCCCCCCCCCCCCCCCCCCACCCCCCCCCCCCCCCCCCCCCCCCCCCCCCCCCACCCCCCCCCCCCCCCCCCCCCCCCCCCCCCCCCCCCCCCCCCCCCCCCCCCCCCCCCCCACCCCCCAAGACCCCCCCCCCCCCCCCCCCCCCCCCCCCCCTTGACCCCCCCCCCCCCCCCCCCCCCCCAAACCCCCCCCCCCCCCCCCCCCCCCCCCCCACCCCCCCCCCCCCCCCCCCCCCCCCCCCCCCCCCCCCCCCCCCCCCCCCCCCCCCCCCCCCCCACCCCCCCCCCCCCCCCCCCCCCCCCAACAACCCCCCCCCCCCCCCCCCCCCCCCCCCCCCCCCCCCCCCCACGCCCCCCCCCCCCCCCCCCCCCCCCCCCCCCCCAGTTCCCCCCACAACCCCCCCCCCCCCCCCCCCCCCCCCCCCCCACCCCCCCCCCCCCCCCCCCCCCCATGTCCCCCAATGGGCATCATACACAACCCACCCCATATCTCCTAAAGATCCCCCCCCCCCCCCCCCCCCCCCCCCCCCCCCCCCCCCCCCCCCATCCTCCCCCCCGCCCCCCCCCCCCCCACCCCCCCCCCATGCTATCTGTATCTAGAGTAATGAGTTTTCTTTGAGAAACACCACATCCAAACTTAACAATCAGTCTTATGAAATGCGTACTAGATCACTTCTTTGATATGATTGACTTTCATGAAAAACAGTACAATGTCTGTTCAAATCATATCTTTCACAATTTTGAATATGGTCATTCCCTATTTGCCAGACGAGCCTTTGTGGAAATTTCATACAAGTTGCCGTACATTTATTTTTTCATACACAGAAGTTTTGACAAATAGCGAATGTGTTTTACTGCAGAGCAAATGTACACAGGGTAGAGGTTTGTTTTGTCATACACGACCCATTAGAAATGCGTTTGCCCGTACTGATAAAGCTTTTAAAGAGAAACAAGTGCACATTTCAGAATATGCACCACCATTATCGAATCCCCAGATCTCTGAGAGAGAGAGAGAGAGAGGGAGTGTCGGGAGAGAGAGAGAGAGAGAGAGAGAGAGAGAGAGAGAAATACTAATACGTTCAATATTTCGTTCACGAGAAAATGTAAAGCAATATTTGCCCTGCTGTAAGCATTATTTGCCCTGGCAAGGTTTTTATGGGCAAATATAAACTCAGGCGAGTGAAATAAACCATCAATAAAGATGTGTATACATTGAGCACAGGCATAGCCATTCCATTCTACATCACTCTCCCTTGCTGCACATTATATTACTTTAATAAACACAACAGTGTCCAACATTTTCATATTTACCTTCATCTCAATCAGTCAGCAGCACTGCATAGCTTGTGCAGCTGACGTTGCAAACAGTTCATTGTTTCGGACACAAGGGGATTATAATCTGCCAGTATAGGATAAATGACTGGAATATATAGCCCGAAATACAAAACAAACAAACAAAAACCGATCAAACAAAAACCTCAGCGCAACGCAGATCAATGTTGATGATTTCTTTGGCAAACTCTTTTCTGAAAATTGAAAACAATATAGGGCTACAGACATCATCGTGTTTTGAACCCACCTGTCAGCACAAGGCCATTCTCGGCCTACTTGTGATGATTTTATAGCGGACTCTGAAAAAACCAACACAGCCTTCCCCTGACCGCATTGTTCAGCGACATTGTCCGCACAAGAAAGTTGTTTTCATTGGTGAGGTCAAAAGCCATTTTCAAAATCATTAACCTCAACATATAATTTGGGGCCATGAGAAAATTAATTTTGTGCAAAGGATTGCGGGACAAATATATGATGACTAGTTTATTTGATACTGTCAGTTAATAGTACTGCACTAGACGAATTCTTACAAAAATCATCATCACTAACAGTTCAAACATCTTCGCTATTAACGTCAACTAAGGAAACCTTAGGGTTTACCAGGCTTATTTTAGCCACGTGTCTTGAACAAGGGTAATGTAACTGGCACTGTCCATTTCTTTCGGGAACATCTCTTGATAAAATACTTCACTGAAACATATTTAAAACAAAACAAACACACAACAAACAAAGAAAACAAACAAGCAAACAATGGAACAAAAATTAGTAAAGTGAACGCTAGCATTTTTCAGCAATCACGCAATCTGGTCCGCCTCCTTTTTATCGACCGTATTGCGAGCAGAATGTATGCAACATGGATCCTTGGGTGGATCTTCCAACATAGGCACAGAGACTATCCCCTACAGTAATGATTTTAGTTTTTCAGCAACTTATTTCCTTACCAAAGTTGATTTTTAAGTTACTTGTCTACCCATTTGTGGTTTCTTTGGGTACTGCTGGACTGTGATATATCTCCATTTGATCCCAAGGGAACACAGGGACAAATCAGC